>CAJNSZ010000073.1:213332-240443 GCA_905329745.1 Rotaria sp. Silwood2 | reverse complement strand
TGATCATATCCACTAAATAGGCATTAGTATAACCGTCACATATGATAGAAAAATAGATGTTATCGAAATTTGATTGTCATGATATTAGTTGAAGTATGATCAAATAGAATAGAAAAATAGAACATTCTTTTCTCTATCAGTCTATATACAGAGAAAGTTTCTTAAAGCTTACTATACGGTATTAAAGTGTCACTGTCACTACTTTTGGACTACCCTAAGTATTTCGGGTAGTTGAGTTCAAGCTCGATGGTCATAAGATTTTCGATTTGTATATCGACAGGGAAAGCAGTGTCTGTTGCCATATTTTGAATCTAACTTTCCTCGAAGAAGCGAACCAGTCAGAATACCGTTTATACGATACGAGAACATCCTCCCTTTTCTACTTGAAAAACAATGTCACATAGCGAAAAAGATGGCATTTACTTTTCTTGCTATTTCAACACTTCACTCAGCGTTTCAAACTGTGATTTATATTGGATGACCTTTGAAACGCTTTTCTAAATCAATTATTTTGACCTAAGTCGTGGTGATAAACATTTACAATCATGACTTTCTTCTTCTAAAAACTGCTATAAATGCCCAAAGTAGTCTAATTATTTTCTTTAAGCATTATTGCTCAATCCATTATTTGCTTTCTTATGAATTCGAACTTTTTATTGCACAAGAGTACATGTGAAAGATAATAGAGTCGGATGTGAGTGTAGGTATCCGTGGATTAGTGTCCTCTCTTCAACCAGATCCTTATCACCATGGGCAGATATTTCAGAGCTAAAAAGATCAATATCTAGTGTTCGATGAACATTAAAGATTTTAAAACGTATATTTGTTTTTCGTTTTTCTCACGTTTGTAATAATTGATTTTCTTTTGATTTTTGAGTCTATGAACCATTTCTTTTCGCGTTCATCTATTTTGCTATTCTCTTAAGTCATTTTGTTTTTATTTTTACTTCTTCTCGACCTCTCTTTCCTTCTTATACCTGCATTGAAGTTGCTTTCCTCCCGCTTGTTTTTCATTTCAATCGCAACTTGCTACTTTTAAATATTTTTCTCATACGACCATGGATCGCTTCGTCTTGTGTTTAGTTAATAAGAGTTTAATGTGGATGATAGATAGGTCGATATACTGATGTCGTCTAAACCCATAAAAAATCTTTGCCTCAAAATAAACCAGTGGGTTATATATTTGAGGTCAAGCAACTCCGTCAGTTACTCTTTATTTCTTTGAGTTATTAACAAAAGCAAGTAAATTTCAGGCATCTGTAAATTTCGTCTGTTCTCGTTATCGAACATAATTAGAAAAAGAGTAATGATATCGGATAACTATTACGCAATTCTATTCACATATCGATTCGTCTTAAACAAAGTGTAGAAATAAGTTGAAAAGTATTTATCTGGAGTAAATTTCTGCACAACTTCACACGTTACTAGAAGTTCGAAATTTTCAATTAAGATACCTATGTAAAGAAAAAGCCCTGATTTTGCACTTCTAGTTTTCTTGGGAGATTGCACGATGAATTCTTAGCCGTGCTAGTTATATTTGCGTCCAATATTGCTGTCATGTAGGTCATATTTTATTATCTACTAATGTATTCAAGAACTATAAATAAAAGTTTTGTTCGTTATTCAAATTTGAAAAAATAGATGAATTACCATAAAATTTTAATGGCTTAGTTCGAAATATATTGACAGATGATGACATCTAACCGATAGGAGTGTCTCGCAATCGAAACAAAACTGAAAAAAACTATGAAGTCACTATGATATCACTGCAGGAACCTTGGTGCATAGAATCATTACCTTTTATTTACGCCGATCGCTCGTTTTGAAAATATTAATGTGAAAAATGCGTTAAAGCTGTTAAATGACTTCCAAACCTTAAAAAACTCAAAGTTTAGCATGTAATGAACGCGTAAAAATATTGAACGTAGTAAAAGCACCTCGAAATATGCGACACAAATAGCACCATAAAGATGAATGTTTTTAGTAGTCATTATGAATTAGAGCTTCCAACGACTACAGTTTTCATTGAAGGTTTTAACGTGTTCCAAACTCGTCAGAATGTGAGTAACTCTTTGGGAAAGGTACTACAATTACATTAATATGTTTGAACTGGTGCTGTGGTAGTTTTTGAGTATCAATTTCAGAAGCATTTCCTGGTTGGGAAATCCTGATCGAAACTAATATGTTTCTAGAATTTCTCTATTTTAAACGACAGGAAACTGATACTTTCGGAGTAGATACTAGCCAATGAGATAATTATTTCGTTAAGCCAAGCTTTTTTTGCTTGTATGTCTTCTTTGCACTGAAAGGTTTTCTAGGAAAGACAATTTTTTCGATACTTCGGAAGCTCGATTTCTCTGAGAAGAGAAGAATATTTCTAATTATCAATATTCTATGTTTTAGAATCACCTCTGAATTTACTATTAAATCCTGAGATTTATTAGGGCTTAAAACAAAACCGATCACTAAGTAAAACAACTTTGGATGTAGGTGTGTTGGTATTCGTTCTCCTACATCTACACCCACCCACACCCCAAAAGAACCATTATATCAAAGTTGAATGAGAGAGACAACATAAAAATTTCTTCGACTCTAAGGTCCAGACCTCTTACATTAAACGACAGAACATTTAAGGAATTAGAAATAGAATAGAGATCCGATTTGACGTCATTTTCCCATTCTTTAAACAAACCCGATAGAAGAGAAGTACTCTCCCATTCATGCAAGATGCTTTGAAACATAAGAAAATCATAACGGCTCAAATATTCACTCGCTTGTTTCAACTTGTTGTCTCTCACATAAAAACTATTTTCAGTTGCGCAAGAAAAAAAAAGGAACAGCAAAGGGCGACAGTTTCATTTAAGAAATTGTTTACCTTCCACAATATTATTTAACCGTGCTCCGTAAATTTCCAGATGTGAATGTAGTGTTTCATTCAAATGTCTTCCATTATTTGTATTCTTCTCTCTAACAAATTTAATCGGATCCCGACAGAATGGGAGTAAAATATCCTTAGACAGTTCTTCACTTTCATTAATTCTGGGTTTAAACGTTTGATTTTCCATAGACAATATCAAAACGTTCCGTTTCAACTCTTCATTCGACTTTCTCATTCCTTCAAATTCAGGCGATAATTTCTCTATTTTATCATTCAATTTCAAAATTATCGTATTTATCTTATATAATTTATTTATTATTTCTGCACTCTGCGCAGGGGATGAATTTGTAACTGTTGTTTTCTGAGCTGGAGGTAGTTGTGGAAAATTTGACTGATCATGCGAGTAAGCAGGAGACGAAAAAACAGGTGCAAGATTATTATTACTATTTAATAGGCGACATGTACGATCAGCTCTGAACTTTTCAACTTCACTATATTTCATATCATCGCTAGCATGATTTTGCTTACAATGTATACAATATAGTTGTTTTGAGCATAAAGGGAAATGCTGTTTTATATCAGAGACAGTCTGTCCACATTTACGACAAGTCTCACCATTCTGTCGACACTGACGACGAAAATGACCGATCGAACAACATTTTCCGCAAATTAAAACTCTAGCTTGAGCTAGATATGCTTCCACGGCAAATGAAGTAGAACAAGCACTCAATTTGCCATAGCTTAAAAGATTTTCTCTTTCCCCTGGGCTATTAAATTCTAATTTTACTAAGATAATTTCTTGTTGAAATCTTTTTTTCATTCTTACAACGTTTTCTAAACTACTAAACATTGATTTCAATTTTATGGTTAAATGTTCAATATTAATAGACAAGCCGACACCTTTAATAATTAAGGATAACTGTGGTAGAATACTTGGTGGCTTTAGCCTAATGAAGGTCGATCCAAGAAGTGTGGTCGGCCAGTTCGTTTCCTTGTACAAAAATGAGAAAGAGAGACTGTCTTTAACAAACAATAATATATCACATTCATTTGCTGCACATTTAAGAGTCGAACGACGATATCCAATTAATTCCAATTGAACATGTTTATTCTCTTTCAGATGTTTACATAATTCATCTGATACCTTCTGTTCTTTTATATTAGATAATGGAAAAAGAACAATAAACGGTGGAAATGGATAACGTGTGCGTGCAAACCTTTCAGCTTCTTCAGTTAATTGATCGTTGTTAAATGTTAAAGCAGTCATCGTTCCTGTCTGTTGCTGGTTAGACTGAATAAATTGAGTAGACTGAATAGACTGGTTTAACTGAGTAGAGTCGAACTGAACTACTGTTGTCCGTGGATTTGACTGTCGATTGGCATTTTGTCTCGTATTATGATTGTGTGTATGTATTTGAACCTGTTTTCGTTTATGACGACGTTGAACAATTTTAGTAGATGCATCATTAGTAAAATCTTCGTATTCCGTCATATCACCATCCGAAGTTGAATGTGGTCGTTGTGAAGAAGGCACAATGAAATGACCTTGATGACCTATATTAGAACTTGGTTTCTGACTCTGTTGCCGTTGTTGCTGAGGATAAGTAGACCACGTAAGATGTCGTTCACTCATCTCTGAGTTTAAATTTCTTCGCTTTCCGGATCAATTAATTAATTTCGTCGATCACGAGACAAAAACATGATTCAAAATTAACATAGAATTAGATGAACTTTAAACTTTATACGTAGTGATATTATATAAGGAAAGAAAGAGTATCCGTCCGCATGCCGTTTGTAAAAAGCAGGAATGAATTCAGAGGCGATTCTGAAACATAGAATATTGATAATTAGAAATATTCTTCTCTTCTCAGAGAAATCGAGCTTCCGACATATCGAAAAAATTGTCTTTTCTAGAAAATCTTGCAATGCAAAGAAGACATACAAGCAAAAAAAGCTTGGCTTAACGAAATAGTTGTCTCATTGGCTAGTATCTACTCTGAAAGTATCAGTTTCCTATCATTTAAAATAGATAAATTCTAGAAACCTAGTTTCAACCACGATTCCCTAGCCAGAAAATGCCCTTGGAATCAATAATGGAAAATTACTACAGCACCATTTTAAACATTTGAAGATGATTTTTGAGATCAAGATATTAAAGTTCTATTAGGTCAAAAACTTTCATCTGACGCGTTTGAGACCGATATAAATGTAGTATGCTTTCGAATGAATTACCCACATACTGACGAGTTTGGAGCGTTTTCGATCTTTCATGCATGTAAACGCGCTCGTTTATTGTTTGTACGTGCCTAAGAATTCTTGTTATGTAGTTCATAAAATTTCATTCAAGTGAATTGTTTCTAGAAAGAAGACCAATCTATTGTTTCAGATGCCCTCGAAAAAGCGAATTCGATCAGCTAAAAAACTCCTCTAAATTCAGACATTATACTGAAGCAGCCTGAAAATGTCGCGAGATATTTCGTTTATTTGACATCATATTGATGATGATTGACAGCTACGTGCAAAATCGTCTGCATAAAACAAATGATTGGTATTTGATGTATATACATCAACGCTACCAGTAAGAATAAACATTAAAACTGACGAAGAGAAAAGTATCGTCGTGCAATGTGAAAAAAAAGTTAATAATAGTCAACCTTGACTATTCGTTTATTAACATTACATAAACCGTTTTTAGAGTATGGGTGTGGATCAGGAGAACTACACTCACACCCACATCCACATCCACATCCACATCCACATCCACATCCACATCCATCCACATTCTTCCCAGTTTTATGGATGGACGACACCTGTCCTTTTCGATTGATCGACATTTGTGAGCTGTTTTACAGTGAATGAGCTTCTCCTTGAACCGTCTACCATTTTGTTTTTTAATCTGCATAGACCTGGTTGTTTGACCAGTACTTCGTCAGGTTTCTAGAGGAAAGATTATGCCAGTTGCCCCCTATAACGGGTGAGATAGGTTGATTGGTCGCATTTTGCATTTTAATCTTCAATTACCTAATACTTCGTAATAAAACACTAAATACACCGCAAAATGCAGTGTGAAAAGCTTTAGAATTTCCATAAAGCAGTTTTTTCTTATTTATACTTTTTGTTTTCAAAATCGACAAAACTCTGAGCGATGGAAATTCGATGCTGCGAACAAGATAATTTTTTGATACACGACAAATTCATTTTTTATTATTTCATCGTTTCATCACTTGATATGCTTTATTAACAAAAGAACAAAATATCCTACCATATGTACTGTGAAGAGCTCTACAATTTACAGAAACATCAATTTGTTTTATATATACACCTTTTGCTATCAAAATGGACTAGCTTCTGTTTCGACGCTGTGAACAAGATCGTTTTTTGGTACACGACGAATTCCTTTTTTTATTTTATTAATTCATGAGTTAGGGTGTTCCACTCTATTATATTGTCTATTATTGGCGATAATGTCCCATTCATAATAAACGAAAACATGAAGATCGGCACGGTTTAGTGACTATCCGAGATTGTTTATAATTTCATTTCGTTGTACCAACTAACACACTTACGCAGATTGGATATAGTATTATATAGTTCGTATGTGCCTTTAACAGATAACATCAGAGTGTAAAAGGTAATCAAAACATATATCAATCGATCTAAAATTGTCCATCGGTTATGACTTTCGATATAACAAATTAATGGAAGGAATAGGAATAGGAATTTGTCGTGTAGAAAAAAAAATCATCTTTATTCCAGTGCTGATACCTGATCGCTCAGAGTTTTTCCGATTTCGAAAACAAAAAGTGCAACTATGAAAAAAACTGCTTTATGGAAATTGTAAAGCTTTTCACGTTGCATCTTGTGGCATATTTCGGTTTTTTAATACGAAGTATTAAGCGATTCAAGATTAAAATGCAAAATGCGGTCATTCAACCTGCACCAGTCGTTAGCTTCCGCACTTTTCATAGCGATGCAAAGGATATTTTTTTGAGCTATTTTTTAAAATAACTCGTTTCCAAATACTTCTAAAATCCTTCCGGTTCCTTTGAGAATCATAAGTTCTCGTAATGTTTTCTTTCAACTTCTATCGTATCAGCTCGATCGACAGAGTTAGGTACACATTTCTGCCAAGGTAACAACATATTAATGTTTAAGAATTGAACGAAAATATTGGCAAAAGTGCTGCCTACAGCCCACTCAGAGGATCTTAGAAGGAGGCGAATACGCGTTTTTCTTAAGCCTTAAGAAATTTTGCAGGCGAATTCATCTTGGAAAAATGCTTGAAGTTAGTTTGGATGCGGCGTATGTTCTATCTTCTAGAAATGCAAGTGCTAATTTTGTTCTCAAAACAATCAAATTGTAGGTCCAATGCTAAAAGTTTGTAGGGAATATGCAGAGCTATTCCTCTTGTAGCACCAAAGTGTAAAAATAGATATCTGTAAAAACTATCGTTCACAACCGTGAAAAAAACGCGTTGCAAATTAAACGTCGGCAACGTGTTAAAGTTTCGAAACGCCAATCGATCGTTATTGATCCTTTGTTGTAACCGTTTTGGAAGTTTCAAGGGTATGGCAAATGAACACATTTTTTATACTATTTCACCGTTATTTCAACTGCATGGAAAATGTTGCCCATGTCAAGATCAATCGTGTTAAGTATATTTCAAAATTATGCATCAAAAAGTTGTTAGTGACCGACTTGTGGTTAACAATCCACAATCGTTGCTTAAACTCCATTCTTTAGACCCTCAATATCAAGAGAACGATTTTGAGTCCATCTCTCGAATGATGAAGAGATGAAGTCAGAGAACTGATATATCAAAATGGTTTATAAAAATCTAAGGACCCACTTCCGAGCCACCAGCTGTATCAAAAAATGCATTGGACCTCGCTTCTTGAAATCTATGAACAGGCCATTGAATAATCGAAATTCTTAGAATGGCTGGACGAAGTTTTTCGGCGCATTATTGTGCCACTAGCTACAGAGAAAAAGTTTCGGCTCCATTTCTTGAATGTTGAAGATGGATTGTCGAAAATCAAAATTTTTCAATCATTCGAGATGGGTAAAACCCTATCTCCGGTTTCATAGGTTTCTTTTTTAAAACTGACCTCAATCAGTTTTATTATGTCTTTTATTGGCTGCGCGAATTTATTAATCCATTATCTCTTCAGATTTAACTCTTTCAGTACAAATTTGCTTCAAAGACAATTCGGAGCTAGTATTTACAATATGATTTACGCTTTGATACTACAAAGCAACTCAGTGTCTATTGGCCGTCTTCAATCAGCTTTGACTAGTGTGATTACGAGCCACGAAGAATTCAAAACAAAGCTCAATTTGGAAACACTAGTTTTGACAGAACAGCCGATTAAACCAGAGCAACAGGCCCATGAACGCTTTCATTCGAGCATTCTTCTCAGCGATGAAGAACTCCTGAAAATTCTTGATGAAAAAAAAATACGCCAAGTATCAATTGATATCGACAAAATTCCACTACTCCATTGCTATGCTATTCGACAATTGTCACTGGTGGATGAAGATTTACTGATTCCCAACGATATAATCGTCTTTCGTTTTCATCAGCAAGTTGCCGACAATATATCGCTAGCTAGGTTTCATCACGATCTGAACATGGCTGTTACTTTTGGGCACATAACCAAAAAAGATCTCGATGAAGGATTATTCCGAGAATGTAAGTCTGTGAATAATTCTAATATAGGTGTCCTACATGACATCAGCATTTTGAATATTACACTCTATGATTCAATTCATTAAATGTGAGTGTAATCGCACTTTGATTGTACGACTTGATGTAAAAACTGAATGATGACGTTTCTGAAGTCCTTATAGATGAATTAGATACAGTACTGTGCTTTATCAGAGGAGAAGAGCAATACTTTTTCTAGGCTACCACTATCAAAATATTCGGTATACGGCAGAATTTCAATATACACTTTCAAAAATCATTGCGGTTATATTAAGAGAACACTTTGTGTGTGGTACCAAAGTATAACTACGTTACATGATCTTGCAGACTTTGATCAGCTAAATCTAGTGAAGTCACTCTATCATGTATTGCTGGTTATCAGATGAACGTCGAGTCCTACACAGCATTAGAACTTACTGATCTGTGAAAGATAGGAGAACAGATATTACTGCTGACAGTTTGAGTAATACGATTACAGATGAGTGTTGAAGAACTTAGCGAGAAAACTGGGCGCAATGTTTTTCTACCCAACTGTCGTGACAAGTATATCGCCATGCTATAATGGTCTTTTTAGCACCATTGAGTTTGAATTTTCGGGCCGTCGAATTTTGATTTTTTGAAACATGAAGCTTACTATTAGATATTCAGATATTCCAAAAACCGCACCTTTTCTCTAGTGATGCGGTATATAAGCTCTGTCACAAAGCATTGCAGACGCTTGGAGATCATTCTTTGTCGACCTTGTGATGGATTGAGACTATAACAAAAGAGAAGATTCGACATGTTTCACATTTTAATCCGTTAGGGATTGGGCTCAACGGTTTTTTCTGCGAAATTTCCATTTAATTGAATTCAGTCAGTAATCATCTCACTCTAATATCAATAGTACCTTTCAGAAGAGATCGAGTGATACATAATATCATCATTCTACCATTAAGTCTAACATAGTTACAGACGTAACATACTGGTGTGGCACGTGGAGGTTAGTTTTAACTTTTCTCAGGAAATGAAGGGTTTTGGATGCCGATTTCTTCGACAGTAGTTGACCACAATCAGTGAATAAAACTATAATAAAAATTCATGTCCAACTGCCATACATTAGAGGAATTCCACCATAAACAAAGTGAAAAACCTTGAGTTACAATCCGATTTTTCGATAGTTGTTTTTGATTTTTTCTTGAGAAAAAAAGGAAAATTTTTAATGTTCGAAAATGGCTTTATGTCCTATTTATTGGCTTTTATTTTAGCACTGCTTCGAACACTTTTTGATGAGTCATTCCATCTCTGTTTCATTTTTTCATTGTGCATAATAGAATGTCGAAAAAGTGACTGTATACATGATGTTCAGTAACAACAAGAGAGAAAATTATCATGATATCATCGATCTATCTTATACCCTGAAAATCTAAACTATTTGCTACAAATTAATCACAATCCTAAGTTCAAATCACAAACGAACCAATTGAATGAATTACATTTTATGAATAGTAGATGACAGTAAAACTTGATTCCTTAGATCTTGCGTGCTCAGTATCCTGGGATTACTGAAGACCAAATACTTACAAACATTATGTCACGTATTGAGGTAATTTGGAAAAGTATGAAGTTAAGGCGAACCTCTAGTTCAATAATACTTGACAAAATGAAGCAAAGAACGGAGACAATTTTACCGTCAGATTAAAAAAAAAAGATGAGAGAAGAACAACCAATGACGTAATCGATCACACATATATATATATGTGTGTATAGTGACATAAGTAAATATCAAGGGGGAAAGTGCTGGCACCCAGCACCCTGGCACCTCAGCACCTGCTCAGCACCTTGGCACCTTTTCAGCACCTGCTCAGCACCTTGACACCTTTTCAGCACCTCAGCACCTTTCCAGCACCTCAACACCTACTCAGCACCTGCTCAGCACTTGTGGGTTCTGTGAAGGTTAGAAAGTTAGAACATAAATATTAATTGAGAAGTTGCTTAGAAATAGGGTAACACTATTCAGATTCGGTTTTGTGGAACTCACGTATATTTTCGAAGAAAATAGTGAGNAATCCATTTTAAGTAAGAACGAGGAATACCCATTCTTCTTAATTTCGCTAAACATCCTTGTATCCACATACGATCGAAAGCGCTTTGGAAATCTATAAAAACATTAGCGACCGGAGAAGAATTCGACATTAAAGAAGATACTTGTTCTATAAAGAGGAGGACTCTCGTTTGAAGGCGAAAACCTGGTCTGAAACCGGATTGTGAGTCGGGTAAAAGACCACGTCTTTCCAACAATTTTCGAAAACGGTTCGTAAACAGGCGCTCATTAACTTTCATAAAAACGTCTAACAATGATATCGGACGAGTCTCAGCTGGTGTACAAATAAATTCTTTTTTTGCAAGTAGGATCATTCGCGCATCTTTCCAGGCAGTAGGCTGAATAGCAGTAGAAAACGAATAATTGAATGTTTTGAGTAGTAAGGACCAATAACTACTAGGCAAAAAATTGAAGAAATAATTGGAGATTCCATGTGGGTCGCAAGACTTTTTCTTTTTAAGTTTATGAACGATTTCTAAAACTTCTTCTATTGTCGCCTCTGGTATTGCCTCGTTGTCAATATCAAAATCCGTGAAAGGGGCATCCAAAATTGGGTGCGGTCGAATGATCGCTTCAGGATTCGGTTCTTCAAAATGTTGTTCATAAAAGTCTGCAGCAAACTCTACCATTTTCTTAGCGTCCTTAATTATTTCTCCATTTGGTTGCACCAATGCCTTTAACGATGCAGATTTTCCCTTAAAGAAACTTTTAGTTTTCGACCAGAAAGCTGTCGAAACTGGCGTAGACGTATGACGTTTGGAGAGACTGTATGATGAACGCGAACTCATAAACGCTTTTAATTCGTATTTCGATTCCTTTCTTAGTCGATTCACTGCATTTTTTAAACTTAGATCTCCAGTACGTTTCTGTCTAAACGAAAGTGCACGAATAAGTGAAAAACGAGCTCGCAGCTCTTTCGGGATTGCTACCCGATATTTTTCAATGGGAAAATATGTGGTGCAGCGAGCTGAAAGAAGAAAAAGAAATCGTTTATAATCATTATAAACATTGTCTAAATTATCCATTTTCCACAAGGCTTCCCAAAACGAATAGACAACTGACGAAAAAAAAGAAAAAACTTTAAAATGAATACTTCTGCACTCTTTTATGACTTTTGATTTAATAGCAATAGATGAAATTATAGGTTTATGATCACTTGTTGTTGTTCCTGCATACGTTTGTAAGTCAACGGAAAATCTGGAAGAAAGTGCATAGTCTATTACTCTATTCGACCTTAAGCTAGTAGAATTTTTTGGAGTAAAAGGTGAAAAAAAAACAAGAATCTGCCCACTCTAGAAACTCTTCCGCAATCTTACCATCTTTCTCTAGGTCTATATTAAAATCTCCAAACATCACTGGCTTCTCATCACAGAACTGAGAAAGGTCCTCCCATATCCAAGATCTACTTTCCGAACCATAAACTCCTATTAACCTTATGCTGTTTTCTAGGTCGAGATCAAGAACAATGGTATTTGGGACTTCACAGTCTACACGTTTAACTTTTATGTCATTTCTAGTGAAAATGACAACACCTCCATTTTTGTTTTCTCCTGCCTGATAAAAAAAACGATACTTCTGAAAAAGTTGGCGGAGGGAGGTAGAATCAAAAGAACCAACTTCTAAAAGCACCATTATATCAAAACTAAATGAGAGTGACAACATAAAAATTTCTTCGACTCTAAGGTCCAGCCCTCTTACATTAAACGACAGAACATTTAAGGAATTAGAAATAGAATAGAGATCCGATTTGACGTACTTTTCCCACTCTTCAAACAACACCGATAGAAGGGAAACACTCTCCCATTCATTCAAGATGCTTCGAAACATAAGAAAATCATAACGACTCAAACACTCACTCGCTTGTTTCAACTTGTTATCTCTTATATAAAAACTATTTTCATTTGCGCAAGAGAAAAAAGGAACAGCAAGGGGCGACAGTTTCATTTAAGAAATTGTTTACTTTCCACAATATTATTTAACCGTGCTCCGTAAATTTCTAGATGTGAGTGTAGTGTTTCGTCCAAATATCTTCCCTTATTTGTATTCTTCTCTCTAACAAATTTAATCAGATCTCGACAGAAAGGTAGTAAAATATCCTTCGTCAATTCTTCACTTTCATTAATTCTGGATTTAAACGTTTGATTTTCCATAGACAATACTAAAACATTTTGTTTCAACTCTTCATTCGACTTTCTCATTTCTTCAACTTCCGACGATAATTTTTCTATTTTATCATTCAATTTCAGAATTATCGTATTCATTTTATCTAATTTATTTAATATTTCTGCGCTCTGTGTAGTGGATGTATTTGTAACAGTTGCTCTCTGAGCTAGAGGTAGTTGTGGAAAATTTGACTGATCATGTGAATAAGCAGAAGACGAAGAAACAGGTGCAAAATTATTATTACTATTAAATAGACGACGTGTAAGATCAGCTCTGAACTTTCTAACTTCACTGCATTTCATATTATCGCTAGCATGATTTTGCTTACAATGTATACAGCATAGTTGTTTTGAACATAAAGGTAAATGCTGTTTTATATCATTGACAGTCTGTCCACACTTTCGACAAGTCTCGCCATTTTGTCGACACTGACGACGAAAATGACCGATCGAACAACATTTTCCACAAATAAAAACTCGAGCTTGAGCTAGATACTCTTCCACAGTAAAATGAAATAGAACAAGCACGCAATTTACCATCACTTAAAAGATTTTCTCTTTCTCCTGGGCTATTAAATTCTAATTTTACTAAGGTAATTTCTTGTTGAAATCTGTTTTTCATTCTTACAACATTTTCTAAGCTACTAAACATTGATTTCAATTCGATGGTTAATTCTTCAATGTCAATAGACAAACCGACACCTTTAATAATTACGGATAACTGAGGTGGAATACTCGGTGGCTTTAGCCTAATGAACGTCGATCCAAAAAGTGTGGTCGGCCAATTTGTTTCCTTATACAAAAATGAGAAAGAGAGACTGTCTTTAACAAAAAATAAAATATCACATTCATTAGCGGTACATTTAAGAGTCGAACGACGATATCCAATCAATTCCAATTGGACATGTTTATTGTGTTTTAGATGTTTACATAATTCCTCTGATACCTTCTATTCTTTTATATTGGATGATGGAAAACGAACAATAAACGGTGGAAATGGATAACGTGTACGTGCAAACCTTTCAGCTTCTTCAGTTAATTGATCGTTGTTAAATGTTGAAACAGTCATCGTTTCTGTCTGTTTCTGATTAGACTGAATAAATTGAGTAGACTGAATAGACTGATTTAACTGAGTGGAATCGAACTGAACAGCTGTTGTCCGTGAATTTGACTGTCGATTGGCATTTTGTCTCGTATTATAATTGTGTGCATGTATTTGAACCTGTTTTCGTTTATGACGACGTTGAACAATTTTAGTAGTTGTATCATTAGTAAAATCTTCATGTTCCGTGATATCATCATTCGAAATTGAATGCGATCGTTGTGAAGAGGATACTATGAAATGACCTTGATGACCTTTATTAGAACTTGGATTCTGATTCTGTTACCATTGTTGTTGTAGATAAGTAGACGACGTAAGATGTCGTTCACTCATCTCTAAGTTTAAATTTCTTCGTTTTTCGGGTCAATTAATTAATTACGTCGATCACGTGGCCAAAAACGTGATTAAACTAACCACAGAATTATATGAACTTTAAACTTAATACGTAGTGATGTGACAGGTAATATTTTCGCGTTGCACTATTATCTTTTTCTTTGCTTGTTCTTTGTGTTCTTTTTCTCTTCTCTCTCATCTATATAACCTTCTTTTAAACTCATTGTGAACCAAATATCTATATGGCACAATAAATATATATGTTAAAAAAAAAAGAGGGGAAAACGACGATCACATGCGTTAAAAGCATACGTACCATCTTTAGTAGATAAATTGAACAACAAATTCTTACAGCTTTCATCAGTAATTTATTTTTACATAATTCATATCAAGGGTAAAGTAAAAGAAAAGATAAAATATTATATCCATAATGAATTGCAATTCTTCGTTTCTTCTATTTCGTATAATGTCACCCAGTAGTTTTTAATCTTATCATGATGATAACCGAAACATACTTTTCGAACGTTACATCCAGGCAAACACATGTATATAAATAGAGAATGAATACAAGAACAAGGTCATTTATTGAAAAATGAGTATAATATCTATTCTTTTTATTTGTATTATTCTATTTCTTGTTGTCTATTTACTTTACAATCACTTGTGTTATTTTTCTAATCGTTCAATCCCTTCTCCACCAATACATTCGATAATATTTGGTCATTTATATGATCTCTGGTCAGCTAAATCATATTCAGAACAACTTCGTCAATGGACTCGTCAATATGGTTCTGTCTATGGTCTTTTTGAAGGTACTCGTCCTCAGTATGTCATTTCTGATATCAAGGTCATGGAAGAAATATTTATTACACAATTTGCTCGTTTTTATGCCCGACGAACTGCATTCGCAAATCGTATAGTAGGTAAAGAACATTTTAATGTTTTTTCAGCTAATATAGCTCAACTATGGAAAAAACAACGTAAGATACTTAATCCAACATTTAGTGGGGCAAAAATGAGACGATTATTACCAACAGTTGAAGCATGTGTTAATGTATTTATGAAAAGATTAGCATTAATACCGAATGGAACAATCATTAATATTTATGAACTATATAAACGATTGACAATGGATACTATTTGTAAGGTTTTTTGATCTGATTATATTATTTCGATTGATTGAATGAATTTGTTGAACAGGTCAATGCGCATTTAGTATTGATACAGAAGTGCAATATGATCTTGATAATAATAATATTTATATGAAAAAGGTAGAAGAATTGTTTCGACATGATTTTGAACGTACACGTCTAGGTAGAATACATCGTGCTACATCTCATACACTATTAGCGAATGTATGGGTGTTTATATATCGTTTGCAACTATTTTTCAAAAGTAAAAATTCATCTCTTCCAGCTGGTATTTGGTTGAGGAGACATATGTACGAATTTATCCAACAAAGACATATTGATCTAAATAAAAAGAAATCTGTTGAGGATTTTGTTCAATTGATGATTGATGCTGTAAATTCAGATAAGGTTTACACCATTGTACTCCATAAATTGTATCTGAAAGCTTTTAATTTTATTTTAATAGGAACAACTGTTGCCAACTGAATTGTTAAGTAACGTACTTATTATTCTTATCGCTGGTTTTGAAACAACATCAACAGCACTTGCTTATTGCACATATCATCTTGCTATACATCCAGATATTCAACAAAAATTATATGAAGAACTTCTCGAACATTGCTCTTCTGATTCTAATTCTTATGATGTAATTATGTCAAAATTGACTTATATGGATATGTTTGTTCGAGAAGTTTTACGTATGCATCCTATTGCTGTTCAAGCTATAAATCGCGAATGTATGGAAGATACTGACGTTGCTGGATATCACATTCAGAAAGGTTTTACTTCATATTGAAGAATACAAAAAGAATACATTATTTGTTTTGATTAGGTTCCTCGATTCAAGTAGATGTACTTTCAGTTCATTATAATCAAGAACTTTGGGGTCCTGAACCTGTTGATGAATTTCATCCAGAACGTCATTCTTGCAAACGACATCCACTAGCTTATATGCCATTTGGTGGAGGACCACGTATATGTATTGGCATGCGATTTGCACTTAGTGAGTCTTATGTCATTTGTGATATCTATTTATTAATATCTTGTCTTGGTTATTTTAGTGGAAATAAAATCATGTTTAGCTCGGCTAATGAGTACATACCGTATTTTGCCATCATCACAAGAAATAGAATAATACAAATAAAAAGAATAGATATTATACTCATTTTTCAATAAATGACCTTGTTCTTGTATTCATTCTCTATTTATATACATGTGTTTGCCTGAATGTAACGTTCGAAAAGTATGTTTCGGTTATCATCATGANGAAAATGACCGATCGAACAGCATTTTCCGCAAATTAAAACTCTAGCTTGAGCTAGATATGCTTCCACGGGAAATGAAATAGAACAAGCACGCAATTTACCATCACTTAAAAGATTTTCTCTTTCCCCTGGGCTATTAAATTCTAATTTTACTAAGATAATTTCTTGTTGAAATCTGTTTTTCGTTCTTACAACATTTTCTAAACTACTAAACATTGATTTCAATTCTATGGTTAAATCTTCAATATTAATAGACAAACCGACACCTTTAATAATTAAGGATAACTGTGGTGGAATACTCGGTGACTTTAGCCTAATTCAGGTCGATCCAAGAAGTGTGGTCGGCCAGTTCATTTCATTGTACAAAAATGAGAAAGAGAGACTGTCTTTCACAAACAATAATATATCACATTCATTTACTGCACATTTAAGAGTCGAACGGTGATATCCAGTTAATTCCAATTGAACTTGTTTATTGTCTTTCAGATGTTTACATAATTCCTCTGATACCTTCTGTTCATATTATATTAAATTATGGAAAACGAACAATAAACGGTGGAAATGGATAACGTGTTCCTGCAAACCTTTCAGCTTCTTCAGTTAATTGATCGTTGCTAAATGTTGAAGCAATCATCGTTATTGTCTGTTGCTGGTTAGGCTGAATAAGCTGATCAGACTGAATAAATTGAGTAGACTGAATAGCCTGATTTAACTGAGTGGAGTCGAACTGAACTGCTGTTGTCTGTGGATTTAACTGTCGACTGGGATTTTGTCTCATATTAAAATTGTGTGTATGTATTTGAACCTATTTTCGTTTATGACGACGTTGAACAATTTTAGTAGATGCATCATTAGCAAAATCTTCATGTTCAGTCATATCATCATCCGAAGTTGAATGTGGTCGTTGTGAAGAAGGGACTACGAAATGACCTTGATGACCTCTATTAGAGCTTGGTTTCTGACTCTGTTGCCGTTGTTATTGAGGATAAGTAGACGACGTAAGATGTCGTTCACTCGTCTCTGAGTTTAAATTTCTTCGTATTCCGGGTCAATTAATTAATCTCGTCGATCACAAGGCAAAAACGTGATTAAAAATTAACACAGAATTAGATGAACTTTAAACTTTATACGTAGTGATATTATGTAATGAAAGAAAGAATATACGTTCGCACGCCGTTTGTAAAAGGAAGGAATGAGCCGAGTGACTAATACTGTTCTCTTACTTCCTCACAAAGAACACGTTAAATAAATTCAACCAGATAAAAGAAAAGCAGTAACCTGTGACGAAAAAATGATCACATGTCATACGAAAAATCATTCTATGTTCGCCTAAACACACTTGCTATTATATTGCACGAAAATATTGCAGATATCAATAGTATTTAACTGAAAAGTAAGTTGAACAGGCTTCACGAAAAATTATATAACATGGTATCCACAATATTGATCATAGAAATTTTAAGAAAGGAACTTATGAACAAAGGAGAAAAACGTTCGATGTTGGGAAATTCCCAGCTTTACGTCATCGAAGTTGGAAACTTTCCTTATAATTAACGGCTGGTCCAGATTAAATTGCCGGAGTTTGGTGGGCTGTTTTATCTGAAGTTAGATTGGATCATAATTTTCCGTGCTGATGTTAAAAGATGCAGAAATTTTGTAGAGTTTATTCATATTTTCGTTTTTCAAAAGACTATATACTGGACATTTGTAACATGAAAAGTACTAGATACAACAAAAAATAGTACTGCTCAGTGCTTTTACTGGAATAAAATGTCATTTTTCCTTGTTAAAAAAATTATTAATGCTATTCAAATGTAGCATGGTGAAGTGCACAAATATAAATCTCTTTTAGACGCAAAACAAAATTTTTGGAGAAAGTTTTATTATTTAAAAAGTCACGTCAAAATTATACCTAATTATCCATTTCCAATGCGTTTTCATCTAGCAAAGAACATTTTCACTTCGCCATTCAGTTAGAGAAATGAGTTAATCTTTTTCAATACCAGCATTTTGTAGAGCTTAAAACTCTGTATACATGGATATAAATAGAATTATTTCGATAAGCACGCGTTTCGAGGAAACTGTTAAAGAAGAGTAGTAATCTGGACATCCAGGAGATTGTCTTGAGTTTTTTATATGTTTCGAAAGAGAGATAATTCAGTAAATCAAAAGCAATATACCGCTAGATAACCAGAAAAATTCTACATTTCTCATGAACAAGAAGAAATCTTCAGAGAAAGTCTAATTGCATAAAAACTGATTTTTAAAGATTTCCCATTATTCAGTTGAGCAGTGCTCCCTTCGCAGTATCCCATATTTTTAATATCGTCGAATCTAATTTGAAAAAAGAGTCCATCAAAACCTGCAATTTAATCTGGGCCACTCGTTGTTCGATGCAAACAATGAAAGGATGTATCAATAGTTTTCTGTCGCAACTTCAAAATATTATATCAGCATAAACATTTTTGAGACTCAGACGAGTTCAACTGCTAAGTAAGCGTATTTTCTGTACTTTCATCGAAAGAAAACATGTCGGAAACTAAAATAGAAACTTCCGTGCGTTTTTTTTTTTTTTGTAGCAAAATCTCTTAAAAACTGAAAGAAAAACAAAAAACATCGATATATCAGTTAATCAATGTTAAATAGAGTTCTGATTCTTTATTCAGCATCTTCCGAACCGATTCTTCTTTCAAGACTAATATGAAGATATTTCATTTTCAACTTAAGATTTCTTCTGAAAAATCGTCTAATGCAGATCTTTCCGCTAAAAACTTCAAAAGAACATTCGTCATCGTAAAATGGTGCTATCTCAGATAAGCTGATAGTCTAATGCAGTGAGTCTGCATCATACTGATTATAGTGGCAGACGGTTTTAGTTTAAAGGATAGTGAAAGGTACGTTTTGCTAAAATCATCATTTTCAGTATGTAAAGCTTAATTGACATAATATATTCTAAGTTTCCGAGTAGATCAATAATTTCTTCAAAGAAATTTTCCATTGAAACAAATAGTTTCTGAGAAAATTTCGATTTGCAGCACAACCCTTGCCACATTAAAATTTAAGATTAGTCTTCTATAGTCTGTAACTGCGTATGAGCGGAGCTGATAAACTTCAGTGAGAGAGAGAAAATATATTTTTGACTTCCAGATTTCATAATTGTTCAGAAACGTAAACTTTTTTAAAAAATAAACAACGAGACACGCTCAACTTTTCTGCTAGATTCTTCAACATTCAACTTCAATAGTTTTTCAGGGAATTTTTAAGTTTGACTTCCTAACACTATACTTACTTTCTAAAAAATAAAGTGTGCCCATCATACTGATACTCATTCATTTCCTCATCGTGACAGTTTTATTATCCATGGTTTTTCTCGTCATGAACCATCACGCTTCTAAAGCTTTAGTTCCTCGCAGTTAAATTTTCAAGTATTGATTCATTGCCTCATTTGTACACAAAAGACGATAATTGAGAAATTTTTTCTTCGAGCCTTGCCTATAAAAATGAGCTGAGATTACTTTTTTACCGTCGGAAGTCTAAAATTCATCAATAATAAAGATAACATTGTAAATAAAAATTATTCTTTATCTAGGCGAAAGTGTCGACATATAGCGAAGAACTTCACAGAGATTTTCAATATTTTACACGTTTTGGTTCAATTTTCTTTTTATTCAATTTCTTCGATCGATCATCGGATGGCCACTCAACGTGACAAAAATGGCGAAGAGAGACTAGGTAATTTTCTTACTTGGATGACTCGTTTGATATGTTTAATTATATCTCTATAGACAATAATACACCCCATAAACGAATAAAAATAGATGGTGCAGATAGCAATTCAATGTTGCAGTCTTTTGGTTTGGAAAAAGCTTCAGCTATTGTGAATGTCATATCAGCAAAACTTAATGAAGAAAGTTGCGCGGCTGTTTTAGACTATTCTACTAAAAAACCACGTACAGTTTATGCCAATGGTTTAGAAAGGTAACACTAACAGAGTTGTTTATCTTTTCAAGATATATTAATATTTGAATTGATTTTTCTCATCAGTAGTTGCCTTGAAACAATACCAAACGAAACTTTTTTCCAACTATTTTTATATATGAATCATCCTGATATAGTTCGTGCATTCTTCGGTCTCAATCATCGTTTCAATTTACTTGTAAGCGAATCCATTCGTCATCTCAATATTCCTGCTGACACACGAGCTGATTGGTTTATGAGTTATATGCCTCGTATTCAGAATACAATCGAGATGATCATTCTTAAAACCGAATCAGTGCCTCATATATTTTCATGTACACATTCATATCCAAATCTTCGTTCAATTATTCTCAAGAATAATTATGAATTCATTGCCAAGTTGAACGTCGAAAATTGTTCTGCTTTAGGTGCCATTATTTCATGTTTAAATCTACTTCGAATATACAACGCTTGGGCGATAGATGATGAAAACGAACAAATGATACCTCTTTTTGCAACTGAACCTATAGATCGTGATTTTGACACTAAAGTATGTGATTGAGGAACATGATGAAATTGTATATTGAATGAAGAGTTTTTAGATGGATACCTTTCTGAACATTTTGCCATGTACAGCCGTAGAGTATTTATGTGTTGATGTGGCATCTATAGAAGATTGGATGTATTTATGTGGTCGGGCACCCAATTTGACACATCTTCGCCTTTCTCAATCGACTTCCGACAACTATGAATTTGACTCCAATGATATTATGGATATTATTCCTAGGCCTATGTTTTTAACTCGAGTCTATATCACTTTAGATGGGCGTCAAACAGACTTTAGTACTATTGAGTGGCTAATTGGCGATTGCCAATCATCTCTACAATATTTCAAGCTCATCTCAGATGCCTGTGGTATAGCTTCTGGACAACGCTTGGAAACATTGCTTCGGCCATGTCAACAGCTCAAGACACTCGAATTCACATTCCAGTACAATGACAAGAATGTTGATATGGTTGTATTATTACGCGAATTCCAAAGTGATTGGTGGCTTAGTGATTGTCGGCCAGCAGTACTTATTCAACGCAACAATAATGGTCACATAGTCATTGTCACGATGCCCTGTTCTTTTAAGGGATTTCTTTCATTGTCGACTAATCAGAAAATGTGGCTACTTAACAAAGGCCAGCTTGATTCATCGTCCTTTCGGTTCACTAAAGTGACATCAATCGTTTTCTGCAACAATAACCGACAACCTGTTACTCTCGATTTCTTGCATTTTATCGATCGCACCTTTCATTCACATCATCAAGAGTTACAATTCAACTTTTGGACATTTCCATGTCCACATACACTTTACGAACAGGTCAGTTTCTGCTTTTCATAAGATGATTCGTGTGAAAGAATGAAGAAATTCAATATATATCTCTAAAATTATTCGATATTTTGCAGATGATCAACACAACACAAACCATCTCGGTATTGCCTAAGGTGATAAGTTACTCTATGTGGCATACTGATTATGATTTACCAGATGGCGTGTCATTCATGATATGGCTTCTTTTAGCACCAAATGTCAGAAGTTTATGTCTAAGATCAAGGTCACATGCACAGAAACTGCAACTGGGAAAAGAATTACTCGAATTGATCGAGATGGATGAGCGTCTGAAACCTATTGTCAATCGTCTGGAGACAGTAAACATTTTTAATTACTTCGACGAAATCGACAATGCAACTAAAATGGAGCTTTCTGATCTCTTTACTAAAATCTTCCCAAGAGCTCGGATTTATTAGCTGTATCAGTTCGTGAACTCTACTGAAGTTTAACGTTTTTCATCATGATCAATTTTTCACCGCATCATCTTTCTTACACTCTTCTTTTCTAACTTAATAAGCAAGAACTTCATTAATATTATATCTGTTGTTCTAATTTAAAGTGATATTCGAGACCTTGTTATGCATCGATTTCAATACAAGTTCTGAACTGTACTCATGTTGAAATAATATTCAATGTCTCAAGTTTACTTTTCGATAAAGGTAGATATTCACAAATCTTTGTAGGAGTTTAGAAATTTATGGACTAGAATCCAGGGTGTGGGTATGGGTGTGGGTGGGTGCAAGCGAATGAAG
The DNA here is from genome assembly GCA_905329745.1 of Rotaria sp. Silwood2. Classification (NCBI taxonomy): domain Eukaryota; kingdom Metazoa; phylum Rotifera; class Eurotatoria; order Philodinida; family Philodinidae; genus Rotaria; species Rotaria sp. Silwood2. Next base: position 217,695 of record CAJNSZ010000073.1, on the reverse strand, counting down.
TAACCGTACCCACACCCAATCTGAGCTTGAGTTCTGTTCGGACCGCTCCACTATGTCTCCCTGTAAATTTTTGGTATCCTTCAACGACATATGCGATCTTACTCTCTTATTTCACGCAGACCCAGAGTCACTTTTTGTGCACTCTTAATGGTGAAGCCTTGCATGGTCATTGATCATATATTGCTCTGTTCTTCATCATTTCATACAAACCCTAAAGTATTTTTGGTGTATTTGAGATATGCCTAAAATTTACAGAAACATCATTTGAAGTACTTCAACTGTTCAAAAGTTATTCACATTTTGATCTATCTGAAAGCATAGCAGCATGTCGCAGTGTCTGTGACGACCCGTGATAGAGGCTAAAAGACCACGCCGATAGAAAGAAAAATCCGATTTTTCTGGACTTAAGGATTTCAAATTCATTGAAATCTCAAATATCATGTCGACATGTCTGTCATGCGTCTGTGGACCAGGTCAAGGAGGGGCTGCGGTGGTTTACTTGTCTCACCATATATTTCAACACTCACTAACACACTGGATGACGTATATGAATTAAAAAATAATTACAAACAAGCAATAAGCTCATCCAGGAGGGGTACAAATAATTTGAGGTTTTTGTCAGAGATACAGTGTTTTCGAAAATAACAATACTATTTCTAGCGGAATATCAATACTTTTAAACCAAAAATCATGATTTGGTCATTTTGTTTATAAATGCATAGTTGTTGGCTGAAAAGATTTAACAGCTAATATATTTGCCATTAATTTGCATAATATCAAAAATGCTGGCTCAATTGGAGAGTGCTTTTTTTTCTGAATGTTCTTTTATCCTTTACAAGAATATCATAGTATATCCTTTGAAATTTTGTTAAAGCTCAAATTTAAGTCACCTATCATTGTGAAAAGTAGAAGCAAGTCGAATTCAACTTATTAATATTAGGTATACGTTTCAATAGGAATGCCTTTTAATGATTTTGTCAAATCAGCATAGTAGTCAATAGACAACAACATAAAAGAAATTCATAAGTTAGAGAAAGAAAAATTGACGAAGCTCATGATGCTTGTGAAAATATGCTACTGTCGAGTGTTCGGGTAATTGCTATAGCCTGCCTCATTCCTAAGAAGAGCAGCAGACCGAATTACGACTCAATATCCACTGATGAAGCCATAAAAGAAGAAATTTATCCAATCAATATATGAAAAAATTTTACAAGATCGAGATGGCTTATCGGTAAATATAAAGTGATAGTCGACGTGCATAGAACATGTAAAAATTTGAGTCCAAAATTAGAACCAATAACAGAAATAAATTAATTCAACAGTAAATTTTCTGCAGTACTTTTTAAAAAGATTTGGAAAATGATGAACTTATATATTTCAGTTCATAATTATCATTTTGTAAAATTGTTTAAAATCATATTATATGAAATACAACTTCAAAGAGTGTACTATCATATAAAAAAGCAACTACGTCGCTTTATATGTAAATGCAATTTGTACGCGAACTTTTCGTACGAACTTTTAGGATACCCTTTTGTATACGAAAATAAATGCGAAAACCTCGGATTTAAATTCGAGTGTTATGTGTACTTCAAAAAGTGAAAAGGTATATTCACTGTGATTTTTATCACTAAATTGCAAGGAGAAAATACAGGCGTGTTAAGTTAGCATGGACCACGCTGTATGCTACCCTATCCGGTGACCACTGACTCTACTCTGAGAGTGATATAATATCTTTAGAAATCACAGGAATTGAGTTCAGATTCGTGTTTAGCTTGGAAAACTGGCTAAGAAGAGTTATTTTTGAATGGATTTGCGTTTGTATCTAGCAGGATTACGATCGTAAGCAACCTAATCAATCTATAAGAGATATATCATAGATACAGGCATCACTATTTTCCTAATAAGTCACCAATATTAATAGCTATCGAGTTAGAGTTTTTACCTTTCGATAGTCCTTTTGACTAGCTACAAAATCAGGCATTTGAAAAACCCCAAAACTACTGGTCATCTGAGATAAATCTAGGCAACTTGGTTTCTGGATGCAGTTTTTTTACATTTGAGACCGTTTTCAGGCAATGTTTCGTTAGAAAACTACGATTTGGTTCGAAACTAATATCAGATTCGGAATCAACGTTAAAAACGGAGTCGATTTATATATATTGTGAATAATTATGAGCAAAATGTTTTTTCTGAAAAAATCCCAGTACACTCCTCAAGGATGGTCTGTTCAATAATGACAATTTTTTCGATAACTCAGTCATTTCTTGACGGATCCTTCTCATTTTCGAACTCAACCGAGATATTGATGAGATAATTCTTTGCACAAAATTGCAGCTCAATCGAATATAATTGTGAAGAGTTATCATGTCAACGGACGGACACACTGACCGATTCTAGAGTGTACTTACTTTTTGCCTACGCAAAAAAGTGCATGAGTTGCCTAATTCGAATTCGAATATAAATGGACACTCAGCTACATAGTATCAATTCGAAAATAAGTGATAGAAATAGATTTAGTTTTAGATTTAGATTTACTTTAAGAGGGACTGCATGTGCGGCCTCAGCTGAGGGTGCGGGGTACCTGGTGAGGGTGCCGAGTTAGGGTACCCGGTCACGNGAAAATGACCGATCGAACAGCATTTTCCGCAAATTAAAACTCTAGCTTGAGCTAGATATGCTTCCACGGGAAATGAAATAGAACAAGCACGCAATTTACCATCACTTAAAAGATTTTCTCTTTCCCCTGGGCTATTAAATTCTAATTTTACTAAGGTAATTTCTTTTTGAAATCTGTTTTTCATTCTTACAACATTTTCTAAACTACTAAACATTGATTTCAATTCTATGGTTAAATCTTCAATATTAATAGACAAACCGACACCTTTAATAATTAAGGATAACTGTGGTGGAATACTCGGTGGCTTTAGCCTAATGAAGGTCGATCCAAGAAGTGTGGTCGGCCAGTTCATTTCATTGTACAAAAATGAGAAAGAGAGATTGTCTTTAACAAACAATAATATATCACATTCATTTGCTGCACATTTAAGAGTCGAACGGTGATATCCAGTTAATTCCAATTGAACTTGTTTATTGTCTTTCAGATGTTTACATAATTCCTCTGATACCTTCCGTTCTTTTATATTAGATGATGGAAAACGAACAATAAAGGGTGGAAATGGATAACGTGTACGTGCAAACCTTTCAGCTTCTTCAGTTAATTGATCGTTGTTAAATGTTGAAGCAGTCATCGTTTCTGTCTGTTGCTAGTTCGGCTGAATAAGCTGATCCAATGCTGTTGTCCGTGGATTTGACTGTCGATTGGCATTTTGTCTCGTATTATAATTGTGTGTAATTTGAACCTGTTTTCGTTTATGACGACGTTGAACAATTTTAGTGGATGCATCATTAGTAAAATCTTCATGTTCCGTCATATCATCATCCGAAGTTGAATGTGGTCGTTGTGAAGAAGGCACTATGAAATGACCTTGATGACCTCCATTAGAACTTGGTTTCTGACTCTGTTGCCATTGTAGTTGAGGATAAGTAGACGACGTGAGATGTCGTTCACTCATCTCTGAGTTTAAATTTCTTCGTTTTCCGGGTCAATTAATTAATCTTGTCGATCACGAGGCCAAAAACGTGATTAAAAATTAACACGGAATTAGATGAACTTTAAACTTTATACGTAGTGATATTATGTAAGGAAAGAAAGAATATACGTCCGCACGCCGTTTGTAAAAAGAAGGAATGAGAATTTCATATATTGTGAACAGTGTATGTGCTCTTTTCATTTCTTAGTCAATTAAATATTTACAAGAAAAATTTATTTGCTTTCGAATATCTGTTTTTTTGAGTTGAACGAAAAAAGATAAATCCTATTAAAGAACGACATCTACCTTTCAATTAACGTTGAAAGTGATTATTTTTATTGATCTTTTCGTTCTTATTATTTATCTTTTTAATAAATTAATTACTTTTACTTTTTGTTCGATTATAACTGTGAGTTTCGTTCTTCTTCTTCTTATTATCTAATATGTAGGTGTTTAACTTTGAATATAAGATAAATCATCGGAACATGTTAATAGGAAATTGTTCTGGCATTTGTTTTTGTAGAACTTTTCACAACGCATCCTTTAAAAACAGGTGAATATTTTATAATTTATGCATCCTGAGATATATGCAAAGTAAAAAGTGTGCAAATATTTTGGAACATCCGATAAATACTTGATCACTAGTTCATAATACAATCGTTGCTTTTTTGTTTTTCGATTTGTACATGACGTGTTTATATATTTTAGTCCATTTCAAACTGATTACTCAGCACATAGCTTGATCAAACATGTAGTTTAGTTATTCATAA
>CAJNSZ010000073.1:202808-213273 GCA_905329745.1 Rotaria sp. Silwood2 | reverse complement strand
CAGGTTTCAGATCAAAATTCAAAAATATAGCTTTGCTGCAAAAGTGGGGTGCTATAGAAAAAAGACACTAAAAACTCGATATCTCGTCAGAAACAAGCCAGGAGGACGAACTTTTTTTACCACAGACATAGTTCACTATGGGCTACAAGATGCGCAAAACTCCGGCTGAAAAGCGCTCTGGCACCTGGGAAGGTTCCCTTGTTAGTCATAAAATGAGAGACGCAAAAACCGAAAGTCATCGTGATCGATTTTCCCTCAACATCGGAATATTTTTTTTTTCAGTAGAAAACGCTCAAAATTTAGTTCATACGACTTGTAATGGCCTTCCAAACCTGTTTTTTAACCCTCATCCCCTCCCCCCCCCCCCCCTATGATGCGATATCCTGATAGTTTAAGATTTCCTATGCTTTCAATGAGAACGAAAATTCAAGTCAAAGTTTGTCTTACTTTGCAAGATCAATTTTTTTCTGATGATGAGTTGAATTTTCTTTCGCTTTAATATAAGTTGGTCGATGTTTATTAATTTGTGCTTCCTATAAAAATCATTAAAATTTGATTTAATAATAAAATTTCTTTGATAGAACTTACCAATTCTTTAACTTTTTGTTCATCATTTGCAAGTTCTTTATTATAAACAGCTAATTCTTTTTTTTTTGCTTTAATTTCTTCATCGGATATTTCTTTTCGTTTTTCTAATTTAATAACTTCATCTTTTTTCTTATCAGCTATTTCACGTTTTTCCATTAATTCTTGTTTATTATGATATAATTGAAATAATTTTAATTGTAATTGAAGTTCATCCTAAAAAGAAAAACAAAAAAGGAATTTAACAAACAAAAAAAAAAAACAAAAAGGAATTCTTTGTTATTTTCTTACATATTGTGTTTTTAATGCAGCATATTTTTGTGCAACTTCTTTTTCTAATCGTACTTCTTTTTTTTGTTTTTCAACACCTTTCTTTTTTTGAAAATTTGCATGTGTATCTTGTTCAGCTTTATTTTTTTCTTGTTTAGCTTGTTCATATTCATCACGTAATTCTCCACTACGACTTAATTCTTCAAACATAGCTGTAAATTCTTTTGGTGTTTTCATTGCTATTGATTCAACTTGTCCTTGAAAAATAAGGAAATTTTTAGCTTTTGGTATAATACCCATATTTTCAAGTTCTTCAGTATATTCTGTTGCTGATAATTGACGACCATCAACACGATATTCTGATGCATTACCAACAATTAAACGTTGAAAACGTTTTTCATGTTCAGTACGTTCACCATGACGATCAGTTTTTATTGAGACAAATATTAATGATACAGATGCACGTGTACTAACAGGTTTATTTATTGGTGCACCATGAATTAATTCCTTTGGAAAGAGTAAAAATAAAATTTACTCTTTCTTTGTATTAGACACAAAAAAAGAAATACGTACAGATAATTTTCGAACACGTAAACTTTTTGTTGGTTCACCCAAAACAAAACTAATTGCATCCATAAGATTTGATTTACCTGAACGACAAAAAAAATATTTATATAGGAAAATTAGTTTTTTTTTTTTTGTAAAACAAACCAGATCCATTTGGTCCAATGATAGCCGTAAATTTTCGTAGTGGACCGATAACAATATGTCCTTTGTATGATTTAAAATTATCAATTTCGACATATTTCAAAAAGTAACTCATGATTGTCAATACACAGAGTTTAGCTTTTTGTGTTTCTTGACAAGAAGAATAATGATCGATAAGAACAAAGAATCGTTGGATAAAAGAAACAAAGACCTATGGAATGTTTACTATTGGCTTGGTTGATTGACTAGTTGTAACTGCAGAGATTTTAGAAGAATTTTTATGTTATTCTATTTATATTTTAATAGTTTTAGATTAAAATGAAAGATATTATTGATTAATTAATAGTTTAGTGTGATGATTGATGGTACACTAGCGCCCTCTATTGAGAAGTTTTAGTGTAATTAGGTTTTAAATTGCGAAAAATATGAATATTTGATGTTGAAAATACATAAATAGAAAGTTTTTTGAATATTATTTAATATTCAATAAAAAAAAAAGAAAGAAGACTTATTGGAAATTTGATAGCTGTGAAACTGCATAGTTATATTTTGTTTTATCGTAAGACATATCTTTTATGGTTGGGTAAGATGTGCATGAAATGCCTCATATTTTCATGACTTATGTATTCTAAAAATTTATGCAAAAATTAGTTAGTAACGATTTTATCGATGTTTGTTGTTACAATTTTTATAGTAATATTAATTCTTTTTTCGTAAACAACAGAATAGAGGAAATAGTAGTGTATGTAACAAAATAATAAATCTCGAAGATGTCTCGAGCGCATTAATATTGCTAGAAAATGATTTTACATTTTTTTCGCTAGTACATACATTACTAAGCGCGAAATCAGAATCAAAAACAATATTCGATCAATTTCAGGAAAAGCCTTTCGTTTGAGTTATGAATCCCTTTCCATATTCTTACAACCTTGGACTCTAAAAGAATTCGAGATCATATTCGGTTAACTGAAACTTTTAGGCTAAATAAAATCATGAAGTAGTCTATCCATGAAGAGATTTGACAGCAATTTTTCTTTGAACAGTCAAGAGTTCTAAAAGAATTTGTCGTTCAATGATTGCTCTCAAACTATCGTACGTTCAGTAGCAAAATCAATGTATTTTATAATAGTTATTAAATTTTATTGTGTTTAACTCATTAGATAGTTTAAAAAATTCAAGCATTTAATATATAAAATCGATTCTATAAAATTTGGTCGAAAGATATTTATGTTTCGTTGCGATTAAAAACAAACGATCTAGCACTGATTTATCGAGAGCTTTTTTTTTACTTGTCTTTCACCCAATATTTTTCGAATGAATAAATTTACTGCTGCTCATATTTTAATATATTCAAGTATCGACTTAACTCATGTAAGAACTATTGGCGTTTTCTTTTTTATTTGAAAGTGTTGTATCGTAATGTATTCTATCAAAACCGGTGGATATTTTTGAACTCTGTTAAAATCTTTTTTAATAAAATATATTCTAAAATTGAATTTTTGTTTGTTCAGCTAATTCAAATTTAAGTAGACATCACTTTCTGCAATCGTTCACAGCTGAAACCGAAAACCGCAAGTATTATCCCTGGTAGTGTAAACAAACGTGCGAGAAAAAAAATTCATTCTCGGAATTTCGTACGATGTGATTTTTGGCTGATGGCCTTCATCAAAAATGATTTTAAATTGTGGCATTGTGCTGCAAACAAGTTTATAAGTTCTTTGAATTTGGAGGAATAGAAAAAAGACATTCGATAAATCGATTCAACGAATGTCAATGTATTCTACATAATCACAATTATTATTTCGATCATTGGATGAAATACAAACTTATTTCAAGGTTTCTTTTTTTGTTCTTCCGATGTCACTTTTTGTATTCTCTTAATATTTATACACGCCTAAACACTATACATAACAAGAAAAAAAAAAGAAATAGGATATATATCAGAGGCAAAATACGATCTAATATTACTGCCGTATATCATAATGAATAGCTTTTATCGAAACTCTATCATTGTGATAATAGTTGATTTATGATCAAATATCAGAGTAATAATGGAATTTTTTTTTTTGCTATCAGATCAGCTGTTTTAATGAATAAAAATATCTCCGATACTATTTTTTATATGCCTTAAATATATTCACTCGTATCCGGCATCAATAATAATAACTGCAAAAAAAAAAAAAAGTTCAAATTTTTAAAATCTTCTTTTAATGATACATATGATAATCATTGCTTATTAGTAAATTTTAACAGAATTTTATTTTTATTCATTGTTTTAATAAAATAACATTGATAATAAATTCTGTAGATATAAACAAAATAGATCGAAAAACTATAAATAAAAATAATATCACATGGAAAAATAATGACAACAACATAGTAATAATAATTATATTTTTTCTTTTTTATGGCGCGATCATATATTGTTGATGATAATCATTGAACATATTAACAAGAGTCTGATTAAATAAAGCTGTAAGTAATTTATTAAAAATTTTCCAATTACGTTGTTGTAAAATGTCATCATGAATTAAATGAGCATCACCGAATTGATTAAATTTATCACGATTCCAATATCCAATACCACTAGCACGATCGAGACGAGAACCACGACCACGTTCATGTATTTTGAAATCTTTATGTCGTTCACGATAATCAGTTAATAACATTGAACATAATACTTGATCCATATACCATGCTGAATCGCCTTTTGTCATTCGTGACTCGTATATCTTTTTAAATTCATGTCTTACATAAAGACTTATCATATCAAATGAAAGCAATGCATTTTCACTTAGTAAATGTCGTATTTGATCAGTTGCATTAACGAGAAGTTCAGATCTTTGTTTAGATTCTATGACTATGGCACGCCAAACTTTCTTTTTTAAATATATATGACCCACTAGAAAAAAAAAAATTAAATCTATAGAGTATGTTCTTCATTTTAAAGCTAGAGAGAATAAGTTTGTTGTATGAAATAAATATTATATTTTCATCATTAAAGAATATCGTGACAGTTAGTTGATGTCTATCAGAGAGTCATCTATTATGATTATAAATTCACTAGTGAATTAATGCATGATATAAAGAAGGTCAACATGTTGCCTGTTTTTTTTTCCTTGAGTTCCGATACTATTTAATCTTAACTAGATCTTAAGAATATTATTATTTGAAAGTAACTTTGCACACGATCAAAATATTTCCGAGACTTATTATTTCAGCATAATAATTAATGTTGTGTTTTTTTTTTCTTTCTTACTTCTAAACTTTGATTTAGCTAATATAATAGAAAAGCAGATTAATTTGACGTTCTTATGTTAAGGACAAATAATCATTAAAGTTTCAATGACTTTAGTTGAACGATCAAAAAATAATTATACTAGATCGTAAATCATTTTTGTTAATTAGATTTTAAAGCTTTCGATGAATCTACTAAACATCATTAGCTATGTGACAGGAACCCTTTAGTTTAACTGAATTATCTAACGATAATGCATAAGACATCTCCTAAGGGGGTCAGAAAAAAGCTAAAATCTAGAAAAATGATCCTTCATTCTCAGTAGACACTCATAAACATATATATATATATATAAATGATCGCTTCTTTTTTTTTCTTCTGTTTGTTCGAATAAATAATTCCTCATAAAGACAAGGACTTAATATGTTTCTCTAGACAATAGAGAATGAAAGACAACAATGAACTATTTCTTATCTTCATTTGTATACACTGTTTCAAACGTTTAGTCAAATAATTTCATATTGTTTGTTTTATTTTCCTATATTCAATTCCAATATAGACGATAAAAAATTTTTTTTTAGTTTTGAAAAAAATCGATAAAGTAAATATTAACTTAATTAAAGAAAAAATGATCTCCTCATTTTCGTACATTTAATTGAGACAAAAGAAAGAAGCCAACAAATCTTTGATTAATTATACATTAGTTCGTTCAATCGATAAGTAAAGATAAGATTTCTTTTCTTCTTTTTATTTTTTTCTGTATGCATAAGAGTGAAAGAACAAATTAATAAATTTTATTTAAGAAAGAATGATAAAATTACAGATGATACACATCTAACATTGTCTAAGTAATACTGTAAAAGTATTAGAACTTTCTTTTGTTTTCTGTCAACTTCATGTCTATTATATATAGTTTCATTTGATAGAATAAGAAAACAAAATACAATTGCAGATGTCAATTATTCTTGATTTAAAGCTTATTTGATATAATCTTAATCTTCAAACATAAATATTGATATTTTTAGAAGACTGTTACCAATAGTAATTAAATTCATGCTAACACTAATGTCAAACAAAAAATAAAATAAAATGAAATAAAACGTATATAGAGTAATTTTTGGACGATGACCCTGGAGAATTAAATTATTCATGTATTATTCTCATTTGAATAAATATTTTATTTTGTCAAGACAATAGAAAAACGAAGATGATGTTGAAAATTCTAATGTCAATGTTGTTTGGTTTTACTTTTTCTTTTTCTAAACTATGTATTTGTAATTAGAAATAAATGCTCTCATGAATGATCAAAGAGAGAAGATCAAATTCTTTTATTGTTATAAATGTTAAGACAAAAGAAGTAAGTGTTAATGCGTAGTACTTATTCTGTTAGTCAGAAGAGAGAATGAATATACTAAAGATGAAATTAATGATAATTCTATGACTCTATACAATATATCATCTGAACTCTTGTTCTTTGTCTTTCTTTTTTTCTTTCTTTCTTACTGATGACAAGAAAATATAGAACTCATTTTCATAGATAATGAAAGAACTGATTCCTTAAGTAGGAGGTAGTTATACGAACATATTCTTTTCTAACGTCACACGACATACATGACAGATGAATTATATTGTTGTATAAAAATAAACTAACTCGGAAACATTCGATAGGATCTTCCACGACGATGAAATGAACCACAACAAAAAGCATTAAATATAAAACCATCTGTTCCGTTCGTTGGTCGATATTCACTTGTTTTTAATGGCATTAAATCACTATCACTTGTTAATATATCATCATTATCATGAACAATTGAATCTGGTAAAAATCCAGAAAAAACACGTACTAATTGAGATAATTTAACAGCATATGATGAATTACATTGAATATCAATTAAATATGCACCGATATGTTTTAAATAAGTTCTTGATAAATTAAGACGAGATGTAAGAATATTTGGCATAGTAAAATCGCCAACAAAAACAACAATTGTTTCATAACCAGCACGTTTCCAACTAGCAGCTGTTATTGGTGTATAAAATGAATATGCATGAGTTGTTGAATGAATTGAACAAGCAAATATTGCAAATCGTCGATTTTCTATTGATGTTATATTATTTTTATTTAGAAATTTTTCAAATATATTATCTGTATAATTAAATGTAACATTTTCTGATGAATATGACATTATAATAAGACTATTTCTTATTAAACTATGTAATATTTTCCAATCTAATGTTGTATTCGAATAGAGTACAAATGAAACACCACATAATATTAAACATAACATAAGAAATGTATATTTCATACGACTTGATCTAGTCTAAGAAAAACATATGTCAATATTAATTACGAATATAGACAATCGTAAATATGAATATTACCGGTTGATTTGTTTCTAATGATATTTTATTGATTAGCATAATTTAAACTAAGATTTCCCGCATCAATTGTCAATGAATTATTGTCGTCAACATGTTGCTATTTTATCTTTGCCTATATGACAAGCGTTATTCAAGAATGAGATGCATCTGTATATGAAAATGATTTCACTCAATGAGCACAGGTTTAAGAGAAAAGAAAGAGAACAAGAATAATAGAATAAGAAAAAAAAAGAAGAAAAAACGCAAATAGCAGAATCTACAGGAACTCAACATAGAAGCTACATCATGTTACTCACATCTTTGCTTGTCAAATAGTGTTTACGTATGTGAAAGAATACGAAAGAGAATTATCGAAGAAACAGAATCGACAAAGTTTCATGGTCAAAATAAATATTACACAGAGAAAAAAATAGAATTGCTAAATTGATTGGTTTTTTCTCGCATTATTTTATTCACAAAAGTTTGTCTTATTTTTTTTTTATTAAGTTACAGAAGAAAAAGAAAACTTTTTAACTCTTCATCTTGTTTGTTTTTCGATTATTAAAGTAAGCATTAAATTCTATAAGAAAAAAGAATCTTTTGGTATTTTTCTTTTTTCTACTTTTGCATTATAGTCATTATGTAACAAATATTATTGAATGCACTAATACACGATACAATGATTCACACGCATGAGTACGCATAAATGAAAACATTAGTTCAGATATATAATAGATTCCTTGTTCTTTTTTTTTTTTTCGTCTACTATCTGCACAATACACAGACAGACAAAACCCGTAGAAAAAAACTACGTAATGCTTTTTCTAGACTTCCGAGAAAAGTTTATAAAGTTGATTATGTTCAACTATAAATTGTTATTTCTTGTTTTTGTTTAAACATGTGAACATGCTTGAATGGATTTATCTCTTGAGATTTATTCTAATCTATGGGCTTTAATCCGATAACTTATGCTTATATGAACATATCCGATGTAAAAATAATTATTTCGAGATCACTCGGATTTTATAACAATCATTGGAAAAAATAGAAGTATTTTTAAAGATGTGTAACGAATTCTTTTTTTCCTCATTTATATATACGAGATGATGACAATTTCTATGATCTATTTTATTTAATGCACTTTTTGATTAGGTAACGAAAATTCAAAATTTTTAGCAAATTTTTGTTTTCAATTTCTTTAGTGTCGTGGAATAAAGCACACTGAGTTAACTATGAGAAACTATCTTTCTGATTGTTGGAAACAAGATTTTCCTAAATATATTGAGAAAAAAGACTAAATTTTAAAAATCATGATTAAAGCAGTCCATCATCAGTTATGTAATTTTCACTTAGTAGAACATAATAAGTGTTATTTCCTGATATTGTAGATAAAGTTGATAAAAAAAATTCTTATGTACATAAGGGTTTTGTTAGTCAATTTTGTTGTTTCAAGATTAGGAAATGACACTTATTATGTTCTACAAAATGAAAACTACATATCTATGATAATATACAACATGAATTATTATATTTAAAAAGTTAGTTTTTATTTTTAAATATTTTCAGGAAAACCTCCTTTTCGAGTATTCGTGAAGAATTTTTCCATGGATAATTAGATTTGTTCTATCCAAATAACACTCAATCTAATAAAAACAAATATTTAATGCTGATCTAAATGTGATGTAGCATAGTTATGGATACTTTTTTTGTCTTCTTACGTTTCTAATACTTGTAGGATTATAGACATTTTCATGATGATTTTTCTTTTGGTTATGATTATTTCTACGTGATTTATTACATTGCTAATACTCTCAGTGATATGCTTGACGATCAGCTTTTCTTAGTGCTCTACGAGAATTATTGTATTTTCGTTTCAACATGAATAAACAATGGAAGTTGTGAAGATTACATAATCACAAAAGAGATAAAAAGAAAAGAATGTAGGATTAGATATAGACTAAAGTTCAATATTATTAGGAAAAAAAAAATGTCTAATGGTGATACAACAGAAAATAAAATCGCAAATGAATAAAGCATGCTGACTGAATAGATTTGATTAAATTATCAGAGTCTATTTATCTTCTGTGTTAATGTTAATAAATCTTTATATTTATCGTAATCGTGGGCGAATCTTCAACCTTGAAAAAATTTCGTTCTGCCCGGGCGAAACTCAACGATTTTTTTCGTTCTGTTTTGCTCGTCAATCCTCGTAACAAGAATCGATTCCCCTACCGATTTCGATGACTTCGAAACATCCTGGATTGTGCTTTGTATTCCTCTCTATATCCATCGATTTTAGTCAGAGTAGACTAATAAATGTGTCATGTATCACAACTGAAGATTTTATTTTGTTCTTTCATGGTACATTTCATTTCACGTCTGTGGCATTAGTCGATATTTTTAAACAATATTGCGATAGGTTACCCTTTTTGTTTCGAAATATATTCAAGCTAACATTTTGCCATAAGAGAAGCAAATAAAACTATAAAATTTATGATGGAGATATTGAAATAGAACAAATGACATTTCTTTTTTGTTCGATCTGTCAAGGCAATGTACTTGAAAGAGATGCTCCTTGGGAACATCGAGGATTACTTCAATATACTAGACATTGATAGAAACTTTAATTTTTGAGTTATTATATGGATTGATAAGGTTATCATATAAAACCGTCAAACTGAAATTATCAGTTCACTTCGATGTTTTCAGAGTCCTACAGAGTAGGGTTAGAGTAGAAAGTCCTTATGATAGGATAAAGTAAGGGTGGTACAAAAAATCATTAGGCTAGAAGAAGACTGTTGTTTATAGTTCTGAAATTTTTTTGGTAAGCAACTTCAAAGATATTTTTGATATCTATCTAGTTTAAAAGACTATCTTTGCAGTCGCTATGAAATTAATGCATACAATTACATTATAATGTAACAGAAACCGAAAAGAATAAGAAAACCTTCATTCAAATTCAACTCAAATTAGCCACGTTGAATCGAATTATTCCGTAGGCTGAAAAAAATAAATAAATTTATCCTGTTTTACTTTTATTCTGTAGAAACTGGTAAAATTTCCATATTTGCTACACTTTAGTTCATGTAGACCTTTTAGAAATATAGGTAGGAGTGCAAGTGTCGTTGAAGTGAGGATACCAAAGGGTACTAAAAGGATTAAAAAGACTAAAGGAAGCACTATTAATAGACAGATTAATGGCTTGAAGAAAAACGATCTCGAACACTTTACTATCTTTCATTTTTCAAGAATTTTCACCTCGAACAAATAAAAATTGAATTTTTGATAGACTTATATAAACAA
>CAJNSZ010000073.1:163990-202762 GCA_905329745.1 Rotaria sp. Silwood2 | reverse complement strand
ATTTTGGAATCAAAAGCAACATATGTTACCAATTTTAACATCATTTTTAAGGCGTTATAGTATTATTCTAGCGACGTCAGTCGCCTCTGAATCAACTTTCTCCGTCGCTGGCTATGTTCACCGCAAACAACGGTCTTCTCTATCACCAACTACACTCAAGATATCTCATGTTGTTAAAAAAATGAGAATTATCTTTCGTGAGAGAAAAAAAGAAGAATAGAATGACTGAAACTTTTTATTGATAGTACATACATTGTTTATAGAGCATCTAAATGAAAATTTAACATACAAAGTTCAATACTACTTGAACTAGTCTTACAATAGGCTACGATATATTTTTTTTGTCCGAGAAGATTTTCATATGGTTTTCAAATGAAATTACGTTTTTTTCGAAAATGCTTTAAGAAAACTCGAGTCTGTGCACACGAATATAATACAACACAAATTAAGATTCGCCAATCGGATCGTTTTCATAGATCAGCTTTATATTGACCAACTTGCCTATTTTGCAGTAGGTAGAACAGGATGCACAGGTCAACTCCTTATATCCGTATAGGGCTGAAGAATATCTTTTCTTAACCAAAGTATTCGATCATTGAGACAATACTCTCGTAGAATCGATATTCTTCAAAAATTATCTTTCGCGAGATTCTCCCAGTGATCTAATACTTTATTTCACAAAAAACTCTTCAACCAAATACAGATATAGAGAGTTAACATGTGCTTCGTGCCCTATCTACTGTAAAGTAAACAAGTTGCTCTGTAGATAGTTGCTATTTGGAAACGATTCGATTTCCAAAATTTGGCTTGCTTTTCTTTTATTCGTGAATATGGATTCAACTTTTTTCTAAACACTTTCAGAGAACAGTAATTGAATTTGAAGTTCGTATGAAAATTTTTGGAGGTAAAAAGTTATTGTATACTATTACTAAACTAGTTCACGTTCTATTCAAATTATCATGTTAAATTTTCATTGAGATATACTATAGAGAATGAATGTATCACTGGCAAATAGTGCCTGCCAAAAAAGCTTTTTTTCTACGTAGATACACTTGAAATTAAATCATATGAAAAACTATGCTCATTGCAGCTTATGTGTGTATGTTATTTTCTGTTTTTTGTTTTCGTTTCCTTATTTTGTGTCTTCTCTTCCTATGTCTGTGTGCACATCATTAGGATTTTTTCCAGTAACTGGAAAAAAGAATTGCTCCTTGTGAAAATAAAATTATCTATTTGATACTTATTTGAAAACGAACGTTCTACAACTTATATTGACCAACTGTTTTGAGAAAAACAGAAAAATATAGACTATCTTGGGGAAGGTTGTAGATAATTAGAAGTAAAATTCAAAATTATAAGGAAATTCTATTTAGAAATATGAAGAGTGAGTGATAATCTATTCAATTGAGACATTCTATGATTCTGAAATAAAGCTTCACAAAGATGTTTGAATAAATATATATGAAGCTTTTGATCACATTAGAATGTATCAGAAGATTTTTCTCTTTTTTACTAGCCTAAAAAGTCAGAAATAAAGCTTTCACTTCTGTTATTTTTGAATTTCATCTTAGGAAGAGCATTTTTAATCAAGTTACATTTTTAAATGGTAATAATCTCTCTGCAGACTTATTTCATGATTCTAGTGCTCTTCCAATCACATTATCTGTCGTAAAAAGTATCATTTATTCCTTTATTTTTCTTTTATTTTTTAAAAATAAATGATCATATATCTTTATTTTATAAAGTAAAAGTAAAGTGCCACCCATAGCTTGAACTCTATCATATTTATTAGTTGTCGACCGTTTCTTTCTCTGCCTGTTGTAATTAATTAGTTGAAAATCAAGTTCATCATCTGGACATTCATCTGTATATTGATCAAAATTGATTTGACTGTGATTTGTAGGATGTCGTTTCAAGCCTAATGGAGGCTCTTTCCTTTTTTCATTTTCGTTGCCCTGTTGTATTTCAATTCCATCATAAAGGCAATCTTTTTGCATCGTGGGCATGTTACTATAAAAGTGTGGGTGCGGGCATAGGTATGATCCTCCTCAATGATCAACACCCACACTCTTTCATTGATGAGACCCTCATAGGATATTTATTTGATCAAGTTTGGTTTAAAATATCTTTTCTAACTCAAAATTTTGAATTTTCTACGAATCTGAAATTTTTTCGCCGAAAAAGTGTAACTTTTGAAAGAACAACGGCAATTCCAAAACAGAATTTCACCCTTTTTTTATTCATAGGTTTTTGTCGCCGTAACTTTTGATAAAGCCAGTCTTGCCACAATGTCAAATTTGGAAACTGTCATCTCAATTAAAAAGTTTGAAACAGACACTGACTTTAAGAATATATATAGTGAATGAAGTAAAGAGAGAAAGAACTGTGCACAGCTATTACAGATAAGTCTATCACTGAACACTGTCTAAACAGTAAATATTCAGTTTCCATTAAAAGATTCTTCTTTTTTCATTCTACTTGAAAATCGATTATGAGCATAAATACGTATTATATCGTAATTTATGCTCAAGTAAGATATCAGCGATGTTCTGTCATTGCCACTTGTCTAAGAGTCTTATTAATTTGAATTGGAACACAAGAATAAGAAAGATTGTATTAGAGAGAAAAATGAAGGAATAACGAGTGGTTAACCAAAGAAATTGCAATGCAAAAAAAAATTGAACAAAATGGTTAAAACAAAACAATCGTTGTTTACAAAGTTGAGAATTTGACTAAAAATGATTTCTTGTCTTGTAACAAATTCGATTTCCATAAAAAGAAATTTTTTTCGTCTCTATTCCAGACAGCCCATTACGTTCGCCGTCCAGCACCAACATTCATCCAAATGCTCGATGGCAACAGAATGGTATCACTGTGGCTGGAGGAAATCGACAAGGCAATGGAATCAATCAACTCTCTTACCCATGGGGTTTGTATGTTGATGATGATCAAACTGTCTATGTCGCTGATACATCGAATCATCGTATTGTGGAATGGAAATGGGGTGCGACGAGTGGCCAAGTGGTTGCCGGTGGAAATGGACAAGGAAGTGGGGCTCATCAGTTGTCTTACCCATATGATGTGATTGTCGACAAAGAGAGAGAGAGTCTCATCATATGCGATTATTCGAATCGAAGAGTGGTTCGATGGCCTCGTCGAAATGGGACAAGTGGAGAAACAATCATCTCCAACATCGATTGTTGGGGTTTGACAATGGACGAGAATGGATCTCTCTATGTCATTGACATTGGAAAACATGAAGTGAGACGATATCAAAGAGGAGAATCTCAAGGAACAGTGGTTGCAGGTGGCAATGGAAGTGGAAATCGTCTCGATCAACTCTCTCGCCCACATTACGTATTCGTCGATCGAGATCATTCAGTATACGTGTCTGATTGGGAAAATGATCGTGTGATGAAATGGGTGGAAGGTGCAAAACAAGGCATTGTCGTGGCTGGTGGTCAAGGACAAGGAAATGGTCTTACACAATTGTATTATCCTCAAGGAGTCGTTGTCGATCAATTGGGCACTGTCTATGTGGCTGANGAAATTAAGATTCGACGATCAAATCGTTTTCATAGATCAGCTTTATATTGGTCAACTTGCATGTTTTTCAGTAAGTAGGACAGAATGCATAGGTTAAATTCTTATATCTGTATTTGGCTGAAGAGTTTCTTTTCTTAATTAAAGTATTCAATCATGGAGACCATACTCTCATAGAATTGATATTCTTCAAGAATTATCTTTCGCGAGCTTCTTCAATGATCAAAATGCTTTTTTTCACAAAAATCTCTTCAACTAAATAAGGATATACAGAGTCAACATGTGCTTCGTGCCATACCTAATGTAAAGTAAACAAGATGCTCTGTAGACAGTTGCTATTTGGAAACGATTCGATTTCCACAATGCGACTAGGATATTTTTTGATTCGTGAATGTAGATTCAACTTTTTCCTAAACAGTTTTTGAGAACTGAGTTTGAATTTGAAGTTTGCATGAAAATTTTTGTAGTTAAAAGTAACTTTTTACTATTATTAAACATATTTGTGTGTTATATTCTGTTTTGTATTCGTTTCCTTATTTTATGTCTTCCTTTCTTATGTCTGTGTGTGCATCATCAAGATTTTTTCCAGTACTTGACGTAAGAACTTATTGCTTGTGAAAATAAAACCACCTATTTGATAATTATTTGAAAAAAAAACGTTCCCCAACTTCTATTGACCAACTGTTTTGAGAAAGGTAGTAAAATATAGAGTATCTTGGGCAAGGTTGTAGATAAATAAAAGTGAAATTCAAAATTATACAGAAATTCTATTTAGAAATACGAAGATTCAGTGATCATCGATTCAATGGAGACATTCTATGATTCTGAAATAAAGGTTCACAAACATGCCCGAATACGTAGAAAGCTTTTGATCACATTAGAATGTTAGAAGAAGATTTTCCTCTTTCTTACTACTCTAAAAAATCAGAAATAAAGCTTTCATTTCTGTTATTTTTGAATTTCATCTTAGAAAGTGTATTTTAAATCAAATTACATTTGTAAACAGTACTAATCTCTCTGTAGATTTATTCCATGATTCCAGTGCTTTTCTAATTACATTATCTGTCTTCGTAAAAAGTATCATTTATTCCTTTGTTTTTCTTTAATTTTTTAAAGATAAATGATTCATTTACATTTATTTTTTTTAAAATAAAGTATTCCTTTATTTAATTAACTTTATTTTTTAAAAATAAATGATCATTTATCTTTATTTTTAAAAATAAAGGATTTATTTACCTTTATTTTTTAAAAGTAAAGGATTCATTTANTTTGAATATCCACAACAGTCAGTTTATTTTGTTTTTACTCGCGCTTGTAAAATGAAAGAATAACCAATATGAGTTCTTTACTTTAACAAGTAAAGTGTGAATAATCAAATGCTTAGTTCAGTCAAATTGATGACTTCAAGCTTGATCATGAATTGGCTCGATAGTCGACTTGAATAATGCAAATAATTGTTTAAAATAAGCGCTTTATTACGTTTTTGATTCATAATTAAACAGAGATGAAAGAAGAAAAGAAAATTGAACAGACAACTATTTTATCTTCACACCTGAAAAAAAGTTCAACAATATTAGTGTTTCTTTCAGAGTTTAGCTTTTTTATGTGCTTTCTTTTAAAATCATACTGACTTTGTGTCGAACAATACGACTGATGAGTTTCATTTCTAAACAGTGACGGATCTAGAATTTTTGAAGGTGGAGGGGAGG
This sequence comes from Rotaria sp. Silwood2, assembly GCA_905329745.1. Lineage (NCBI taxonomy): Eukaryota > Metazoa > Rotifera > Eurotatoria > Philodinida > Philodinidae > Rotaria > Rotaria sp. Silwood2. The sequence goes on along the minus strand of CAJNSZ010000073.1, from coordinate 197,510 downwards.
GGGGGATGCGGAGTGAGATTTTTCGTGTATCCATAAAATAGTATTCGTTTTTTTACTCAGTAAAAATTCAAAGGCACTATGAGTTCTATTAGACAAAATATAGCACTTGTATTAACAATTTCTAATGCAACAAATAAAACGCAATAATCTTGTCAAAAATCATTAAGTTACACATAAAAATCAACACGATGCTTAAATCGAAGAAACTCAGTAATAATTTTGTCAACATCTCTGGGCGAGTTTCTATATCTACACGAAACAGACCCATGGAGATGACGCGACCCTTGAAACTTTGGAAGGTTGGAGAAGATGTAAAACTTTTGCGGGAGTAGTTATGGGGTGTGACGTGCTGGATATGAATGAAGAGAAGGTCCACACCCACACCCACACCCTCAGAATAGCTAATAGATACTTTCTTAACTTGCAACTCACCATTTTTTTTCTGTTCTGAATATGATGGCACTCTTTTTTACTCTTCTAGGAATTAATTCAAGCTTGATAGATAGATGCTTAACAAAGATTCAAAGGGTTCATTTTTAAAAGAGATACCATTCTTTTCTATAGGGTAGACTTTGTGTAATTCATAACTTTTTGAATTTTAATAGCATTTTAAATAATTCTTAGCTATTTCTTTTTACAAAGAATATGATTCCAATAGTTGCTATTTAATCTTCAGCATTATTTAAAGATGTTCAGTATTGTTTGTTTTAAGCTTATTGGTAGCTTTGAAACCAAGATCGAATCATTTATAAGCAATATATTGCCTAGATTACGTGCTATCAGATTTAAATCTTGATGATATCTAAAAAAAATTTTTTCATTTATGTTGTTCAGCATATCGTACTCATTTGATTGAGTTAAGAAATAATCGTATGATTCGACCCATGTTAATCAACTAACTATTTATACCTTTGTAAATGCATTCGATAACAAATTAGAAAAAAGGTAAACAAATATTGAATGATTTAAATTGCTACTTCGTATGTAATAGCATTTGGTATAATATTCTACATCGTTGTGATGTACTTTTCAAATCGAGTGTCATGAAAAAATTGTCGTATATATTTAAAAGATTTTATAACTATTCAAGGAAAAAAATATGCGGATGTAAAATAATAGGTCACATGAGAAAGAAAATGCAACTTCCTGTTAGAAACGTCTCGGCTGTTTCAATCATTTAATAGGTGTATACATTTTTTTCAATCATTATTAAATCTTTTAACAAGCATTTAAAAACAGCTATGAAAGTTAATTCCGTATTGCTGAATATGTTTAAATAGTGTTGTAGATCAAGCAGCTAATCAACAAGATATTCACTTAATTTCACAAACCACTGCTCGAAAATAATCAGTAAAGTTAAGTGCATAGCTAACACTTACTTTAGTATCAATATTGATATTTCAATAGCTATGACGATTTATTCACTAGCACTCAATATTTTTAAATAGTGCCGGAGATAAAATAACTACTCATGAAATTATATTCTATGGAAATAAGTAGCTGTTAAGTATTTTAAATGACTAGCTACATAAGAAACACGAATGCACAAAAGCATTTTTTTTAAATAGACGAACGCTTAATTAAAATATATCTCTTTTGAAAAGCTAAGATATGAGACAAACAGTTCTGACGCCACCCGATTAAACTGAAACTTCAGAGTAGACCTAGAAAACATTAATCTGTATGTGACACACCTGAAAATGTAAAAGAATTGAAGTTTTCCGGAGAATGCTCTTCATTAATCTCTGCATGCAGAAATTTTTTTTCTAGTGAACTGAAGGATGAAATGAATAATTACTCATTTCATTTCTTTTTCGCATAAAAATAAAAAAATGCACGTTATTGTATTCATACGACTTCTAAGTATAGTCTGACATCACTGTCATGCACGTCCATTGTGTGATTATTGTATCAACTTAGTCATTAAATATGACTTCTTTTTGTTAAGAGTGACCTTGAATGGCTCTTCTGTCTCAGTGATTATTTTAGTAGACAATAATAAATTAAAGAAAATGAGAAATGATGGCTGAATAAATGCATCAGTATATTCGCTGGGATTTCATTTAGAACGTTGCAAGTCATGTCGTCAAATTCAACATCATCAAATACGATTGCTTTGCTTAACAGTATGAATGTACAGTTGAATCGCTATCTCCCATTGCCATTTCTCATACTCGGTACGATTGGTGTGATTTTAAATATTATAATATTCACTCGTCGAAGTCTTGTTACCAATTCATGCACGCATTATCTTTTGGGAAATACAGTAGCCAACTTTATTATACTCTATTGGGTTGTTATTACACGAATCTTTTCCGACGGCTATAAAATTGATCCCAGTATTACATCGGATGTTTTTTGTAAAATGAGATATTTTCTTACATATGTTCCACGAACACTCTCAACATGGTTCATCTTATTGGCCTGTATTGATCGGTGGGCATCAAGCATAAAAATACAGCGACGCTTTAACAATGTACCATTCGCTCGAACAGTCATTGTAATAACTACCATCATATGCATCGTATCATTCTCTAATGTGCTCATTTACTTTGGTGTTCAGAAAAGTTCTAGTTCAATTACATGCTACGCACAATCGGGACCCTATCGTATCTTTTCGGATCTTCAATATCTTGTTTTTTATGTGTTAGCGCCAGCTCTAACAATGTTAATATTTGGTTTAGCTACACTTCGCAATCTTCGACAAACTCACCGGCAGGTTTTATCGAGTGATACACAATCTACCAAAAGCACTGTACGACGCGACCATCAGTTGTTGGCAATGCTTCTCATGCAAGTGGCTTTGATCATCGTCTTCACTGCTCCATTTGCTGGTCAAAAATTATATAACACATTCACGATGAGTGTGAAAAAATCTCCCCTACAAATTGCACAGGATAATTTATGTGCAGGAACTCTACGTATCTTATCATATGGTTCGCATGCATTCGGCTTTTTCGTGTATACTTTTTCAGCGCGCATCTTTCGTCACGAATTACTCAGAACAATGAATAATATATATCGACGAATCACGAACCGAAATCTTATTTTAGATGCGACAGTAACCACTGCTGTAACCCGAATACGTACAATTGAGACGAAGCGCATTCATTGTTTGAATCGACAAGTTGAATGAATGAACTTTCTTTAATTTGATCAATTTTAAAATAAATTATATGAGTTTCTTCTTAACAATGATATTACTTGCAGCAAAGATGAGAATAGCTTGTGCGGGTGTCAGTAAGCATGCTGCTCTTATATTCATTTGCAGGATGGTGACGTGGATGTGTTGTCTTCGTTCACACTTACAAGCACACACACACACCCATACCCCTTATTTTCTCTATATACCGCTCTTAGAGACTCGATATAGCTGCATTTGCTTCATTTGAGAGACAATTTTCGTTCTAATCTTAATTGTCTCAGTCAATCTTTCCAATCCTTTCTTGTTCTCAGATGTAGATCAATAGTTCTACACTGTCGTGGAAGCTCTAACAGAATATTTCTAGTTTTATCTTAATCAGTCAATAAATGAATGCACATTTTGTCTAAAAACTTTCGACACACCCATTATCGTAGGTTTGCCATGTTGGATACCATTCGTTTTACATCTACAGAACGTACGTACGCTTTGTAACAAAGTTTTTTATTGGTTAGCTTTTTATTCATTAAACATTTATCGCTATAGATTGCTTTTATTTATGTTATAGACCAAGAAAATTCAAATATTTTTTCATCTTTATTTCAATATCTGAACCTTTTCATTACTTAGTACTGATAAAAGGATACAAATAAATTTCAAAAAATTAGAGATTTCGTCGATCATGTACCAGAAAAAAAATAACGAGAAGTTTTTCATGATCTTATAAAAATGTTTTCATAAACACTGTTATTTTTCAATGTTATTGTTTTCAATTTAATGATTATCAAAAGGATTAGGATTTATTCTAAAAAGAAAAAAATAATTAGCCATTAATTGATCAACAGTAGTTTACTGTTGCTGTCTCTTTCGGCGACGATTTTTTTGAGATCGACGTTGGCCCTGAAGTGAAAAGCGTTCTTCTGTTTTCCAAAAGATATCAAATTTGCTTTCGTCATCTGAATAATAAGCTATTCTTATAGCTTCTACAAAGAATCAAGAAAAAATCAGGTTCAGATGAAACAGAAAAATGTATTTACTTCTAATAGCTGTCATACGATCATCGTGTATCACTCCTTCCTCTATTCATTCAGTTGTGTACAATCGACGAACTAATCTACATAAAAAACTTGTTGGAGTTTTATCCATGTCAAAATCTTCAAATAGATTTTGACCCTTGCAATCCTATAGTGTAGTTTTAATTTCATGGAAAGCAAACAAGAATTGCAGACTTACAACAGGTGAAAGTTGTTGAGGTGATGCAATAGTTGTTACAGCAGCCTAGAATTGATTTTATGCAACGTATAGTATCAAACCATTAGTAGAAGCGATCTTCCTTTTTCAGAAAAGAAATGATTTCAACTCAACGTTGCATCAACGCTAAATCGGTTATTAAATTTGATAACTTTTTTCAGTATGAGAATCCATTCCCTGTCAATTTTTTCTAGTAGTCATATTCAGTCGTGATTTTCCTATATCCTAGGCAATTATTTGGTTCTATCGATTAGAAAAAAAAGATTTGCAACGTCAGTGGGAATCAGTTGCAATTTATTAGCTATAAAAAAAATCCGACTAGTCTCAGTTGATCCTACAGGTCATTCCATTTATTTTGAAACAAATTAGAAAGCTTTTCATTTTCTTATCTTGAAAAGTTTGTTGCAATAAATGTTCAATATGTGTTCCATGAACATAGTAAATTAATCTACGATGCTTTGCCCAATTCTCTAAAGCGTCGTCGATTTTATGGAGCTCAAGATTTTCACACTACAATTTTACAACATTTTTCAAGCTATTCAATGTTGGCACTTTGNGGGAAATCTATGTAAGCATCTCTAGCTGCTAATATGCTTTACGCAAGACACGATACATATGTAAGAGATAATTCGATATGTACTAGGGAGACGTTTTACAAAATGAATGCTTTCATACTATACAAGTTGTTTTTTTTTTTTGAAGAAAAATCAATTCTTAATATTCAAGTTGTTCTTTCATGATGTTCGTAATACTTATTTCCTATTTTAAATAATGATTAACCCATGTGGAAAAAAAACAGTGGAAAAATCGGATGATAATTGATTTTTTTATAAATTATCACGAAAAATTGATTAAACAGACTACTTTCTGATTTTAAATGAGCAATCAATTAAAATAGATTTTTCGACAAAAAAATCTGAATAATCGATTAAAAATCAAATCCATTTTAATTGATTACCAGAGTAATCTATTATAATCTATTTTATTTGTTATCATCTAAATAGTCAGTTAAAAATATAATCGATTATAATCGATATCGAAAAATATGTATTAAAATTCATTTGTTTTGGAATGATGCAATTAGTTGATTAAAGATGTTTGCTGGCGCAGCTCATTGAAAGCTGAACTATGCAAGAAATGTGTGTTCTTTATTCTCATTATACGTAATAACAAATATGTGAAGTCGAAAATATTCTAGCAAGTTATAATTGTTTTCTAAGAACATCGATCGCGAGACATAGGATCTGTCTTATCTATTTCTGTATTTTCAACTAAGATACATTTCTTTTCGTTGCTGGTGTTCTATCTTTTGGTTCGTTAGCTTCTCTAAGCTCATTATTCTGCTTTGCCGCGCTCCATTGTTCTTACATTTAACGTTTTAACTGGAATAAGCATTGAATTAATTGATGCATGAGCTTGTTATACATATCAACTAATCTATCGCAGCTGGTCGTAAAGCATCAGTTTAGAAATGCTAATATTCATTGTTTCCCAAGGTCATAATTAAATCAGTTCACATTTTTTTGTTGATCAGAAGGCCACACTTACCAATCATTGTCTCATTACCCATCATCGTTGAAATTGCTATTGTAAATTCTATGTGTGAAAAATGAAAAAGTGCACCATGTAAGATATTCCCATATGTTTTCGAGCCACTCGACTTATTGTGAAGATCCCAAAATGTTCTAGAATCTTCGTAGACAGTCTACGTATATTCTTAAATCTGTTTTCTTGCCTTTTCAGTTCTTGATGAACTCAGGAATAGGATTGTGACGCATTTTGCCCTCGATTGAAATTCAATACGTATTCAATAAGCTCTAACCAAACGAAGAGCAGCGTACCTTCTGGTAGAACCTAATTTAGTACATGGATCTACTCTGTTCTAGTTTGATTTACTTCGAAAGGTACTTCCAGATGCTTTTAAAGTACTTCATATAACATCAAAGTAGTTCGTTTGTCCGTAGTCTTTAACTCTGAGGGTGTGCGTATCACTGAGCAGAAAGGCTACACTCACATTCACATTCGCACCCAAAAATATTAATCGAAAAAATATGTATCATTCTTTCATTAGCTGCAAATATCGTTAATTAAATCGTAACACTTGCACAAAAATAAAATACAAGTATCATGATATGTAATGAAATTATGTCATAAGATAAATTGTCATGAAGGTATTTTCCGTGTATATTTGTTCCTTCTTTCTTTCTGTCAGATGTTTTTCTTACTTGTTTCTCTTGATTTTTTCCTTTACCAGCTTTCTAGCTTTGGCGTAATACCTTATATATTTTTCAACTATATTAAGTAATGTCTGGCATATTCCATCCGTTATATATAATATTACATAAATTCTTATTATTTCTATATGAAGGGATTTTTTAAAAACTTCTTAAAGCTTGTTTAAACAACATCATATACGAATTCAATGCCAAGAAAAAGACTATACAATGGCGGACAACTGTCAATTGATGACCATATTATCATTTGAATCTAATATGAACTCGAGCACCAAGATTTAACAAGAATGAAAACATGCATGAACAATGATTCCTAAAAAATGTGACAAGAAAATTGTATAGTATTGGAATTTTCAACACTGTTGTTGGTATAATTTTTATCGGATTAGACAGTAGACTTATTCTCATTAACTAACTAAGGTAATCGTATCAACAATTAATTATTATTATTATATGCTTTCTTTTCTCACAGTTTTTTATTAATCATCAATGAACTCGACGCTATTTTGTTGGCCTTCTTATTCTAGTTTTATGTCGAGCACAAGTCTATGTTATAACAAATTTCAATATTTTGACCTTCTTTCAAATGTTTTTTTCTATGACTAGCGTTTTCTGCTTATCTTTTTGTCATTTCTCGTGTGCACACGCAATGCAGAAATCTATATGATAATCAATATTATTATTGCAATACTTTATTCATAGCATACGTTGGTCAAATATTTATCTTAATTACTTTTTGTATGACCATTCGCAACTTGGTCATTATCAGGGATGGACGACAGCCTTCTGCAGTTTCTCTAACAATAGTTTAATTATATGCATGATATTATTTCAGATAATAAAATCCACTTCATCTATCTTTGTTTTTATGTTTAACAGAAAAAAGAGATTCTATAGCAAACAACCTAAGATTTATTATGGGACCGTCATAATGCAAGAGATCAGTAAGATGAAAATTTTTTTTCTGTCTTTCCCATCCAAATTACAACTTTGAGCGTGAATGAAGATGATAGTGAGTTTTATTATAATATTGAGAAAAAGGACATAATGTTTTTTCTTTTCTACTTGTTCACAATACTGAAATCAGGGCTGTGAAGCTACTATTAGAAGGAAATACGAACTAATTGACAAGAAACCATTAATTGAATGCAGGGTGATCATGAATCTAGTTACCATTATCCCAATTTCATTTTGACTAAGAGAATCATCAGTGTAAAAGTCATTGACCATTTATTCCTCCTTTTTATAGTAAACTTTGTGAACTGTCGATCAGAAAAAAGCATATTTCATTTCATCACTTCATCTTCATTGTATGGATCCTGCAAAATCGATAATTTTGAAAAAGTTGAATTTTTTCAAAAAGAAATTTTTCGTTCCATGTGCAGGTAATAGAAATATGCAGAGCGTGTTGTGTAATTTATATCAACAAACATGCCTACTTGTGAATTGACTGTGTTTCGAAAGTTTCGTAATAGCTTAGCGAATAACAAGCGGCAAGGGCAAAAAATAGATCCTGGATTCATCATCGAGGGAATGGAGTGGCATGGCGAACAACATTGATATATTTTTTTGTAAATCTTATCATATAAGAATTTGAAATAATATTTACTACATGTTTTGTTAAAAATACTTTTTATATATTAAGTTCTTCTGTTTTCACATGAGTCAAATAAAATGGAATAAATTTCGCTTTTGTCCACTCAACACTGTCATAAAAGAGAGAAAGAATTGGATTTTTCAAGTCGTTCAAAACCCCTTCTTTACCCTATAGTCACTGGAGTAACCAAATTACTCTGCTCGAAGAAGAGACTGTTCGGCCGTTTTATCCATACCACTGGCATATTGGGGGCACTCGTACTCTATTTGTGTATTTGTTTTGTCAATGGCTCTTCTGTAACAACTATGGGGAAGGGAAGGTAAAGGGTTAAGTAACACTTTCTACTTTTTTTTTCGTTTCAATACTTTTACTTCATATCATCCCATTATAAGGACACTACAAACAGAATGTTTTGTAAGAAAAAGTAAATGATAAAAGGGCAAAATGAACTTCTCCGCTAGACAGCTTCTGATCCAAAGTTTAATGAAATACATGAAATTTGAATATCGAGATCCCGTATAACTTGTGACTAAATTTCGGACGAGTTCGCCTGTGCACACATCTGTACCTTTATTATTTTCAATAAAACGTTTAATTAAAAGATTGAAATTGCAAAATGGTTATCTAGTAACTTCTTGAGCGTAAGTTTAGAAGTTTTTTAATCGAAAGAGAAAGCAAAATTCAAAGCTAAGATAGATTATGGATTGTCATTTTACTTGTCCACAGAGTTCTATTCATTTCGACTAATTTATATATTCATCGATGGTATGCTTTATCTATGATGTATTACTAGACCAAATGATCACACAGCCAGGACAGGAATCGAATTCGCATCTCCCAATTATCAGTGGGGTACTCTTTAATTCGGCTATCTCATCGTCATCTCAGCTGTAAATATAACCATATGTCAAATACTCTTTCTTGAGCATTCGAGTGTATTCGGTACAGCAACGACCAACCAGGACCATTGATGTGAGGGGTATGGGTGTGATTGTTCTTTTCGGCCACATTCACATCTATTCGGGTGTTTATGTGTACCTGTTTCAACGTTAAATGAAAGTGAACTCAAATGTTCAAGTTGATATAAATTGGAAAAAATATATTTTAATGATTCAATTTCAATTTCGATTAATGTAAGTGATCCCAATCGTGTGAATTGTTCAATTCAGAAACAAGAAAAGAAAACTTCAGATTGACCAGAATTATTATCAATGCCAGAGATTGTGAGATAAATAATATGTTCTAGCTGAATATATCGACAGACAAAATCAAAATCGGATTTTCGAATCTATTTGAAGTCAAATCGATAGTCAGAATAGGCAAATACAACATTATGAATATAATTACTGCTGTCATAAAACGTGGAAAGAATTTTATTTGCCGAAAAGTAGACGCATAATGCATGCAATAACTCGATAGGTAATCGATCAAAAAAGCATTATTTAGCTATAATAAATAATTACTTGAAATTATGAAGGCATATTCTTTTCAAGTATGGTGTGATGTGGGTGTTTTCGTGAATATGAGCTAATAGAAGACTATCACCCTCTCCCACATGCACACCTACATTCAGACCCACTCACACTACATGTCTATACAGTCATGTCCTCTATTTTTGACTTTTACAATTGATATCACATCAAATAATTTAGTTTATACTCCAAAGTTTTGCACATTTCTAGAAAGAATAGGCCATTTCCACTATTTTCAATGCAGACAACATCGATTTGGTCGTTCACTCTGATTAAAGACAAGAATAAAATCTATAATATGTTCTTTCTTTAGCCCGCTATACTTTCATTTAAGAGTTTGATAAATATCTAATCAGCAGCTATGGACGTATTCCATTATGAAAACAACAATATCAAAGCTGTATGCATCAGTGTGCAAAATTCTTATTTTGTAATATTTGATTATGACTCTTCTTCTTTTAACAGTAAGCCATAGGATCGAATAGCGTTCGGGTCGGCAAAGCGCCACATTTCACCCTTCTCTACTGGACTTTCTTGAATGGTGAACATATTCGGTTGAACACGACACTGAAATACCACTCGATAATTTGCTGTATTCTCATTAGATGTTTTAACAGGAAATATTTCTGTAAATCTTGGATGAGCTCCATCATTGCAATGAGTGGTCAAATAAAGTCCTGGTTCATTCATTTCGATTCCATTCAATTGAAGTGAAACATTCTTCATGGCGGCGTCTCTTTTAGTTGTAGCGGGTAATAATTCTTTTTTTATGAGACCGTCGATGTCCTTTTGGTGTGTTCCATAAAACGCGACTGGCCATTCGCCATCACCATTGATACAACCGAGCCAAGCCGAATCATTCGGATACTTATGATCAATTTTTAGTGCGTGACGATACCAACCAATCGGACAACAGTACGGATATCCTCCTCGTATTTCCGATTCGAATAGTTCTGCTTCCTCGTAATCTCTATTGAATTCTGGAGCAAAATCGTTTAGTTGTAGTTGAAAGTAAGATAAACTCGAAGCCCATTTATAAACATATGAAGCAGGTTTAACGTATTGAAGTACTGACCTTCCAGGAAAACCTTTTCTGGCCTTATCCTAAAAAAAAAGACAATTAATAGACTTTTCGACCAAAAATCTGAAATAAGTACACAAAAATGTGTGACTTTTGTAAAAAAAACAAGCTAAATAAGCATCAAATAGAACTCTACATATAGACTACCTGTAATAAATGAGCGAGCTGTTGTGTCTCCTTAAAATTCGGTTTGGTTATACCAAAGTGAACTGTAGTTTCACCAGGTTTTTTGTTTGATTTGTTTATGGAAAGTACACGAATATAGTGTTCTTCACAAGATAAAAGTTGAGAAATATCTCGACAAAAGCTCAAAGCGAAATTCTCCATAGTATCCTTCGATTCTGCAAGATTCTTGTCATAATCGACGCTGATGTTGAAAGCGAACTGAGCCCTTGGTACATAGTTATTGACAAGCATATGAACATTGCTCAAATTGCCTATACCGCAAGCTAAACGATGAGCACTATCATCATAAGGTACATCATCCATGCTGATAGTCAGATCCCCATCGAATTTGCGAGCGAAAGCATTGAGAACAAGTATGAGTGTTTCTATTGAATCTTCGGCAACATCTATTGGCTCTTGACAAAAATCTTTCGATTTATTAGTAAATGTTCGATAGGCAGCTATAGTATCGAATGACTGATTACCGATAGTATCGGATGGATAAACTATATCTTTCAATACTGCTTGCTGATCATTCAACTTGAACCAGACAGGCGTCATTTTAAGTGATGCTCTGTTAGATTCCATATGAATTTGCATGACTCTATTGCCCTCATCAGCAAGTATTATATGATGAGGTAGCGATACAACACCTGGTTGCGATTTTTCTTTTTGACTTCCATAAGTCTTCCTCAACAGTAACCAATGCTTGTACTTCAACTGTTTGATCGTTGCATATAACGTATGAATTTGTTTCAAATCAGCATCTTTGTAGACTATATTTCTTTGTTCACATTTGACTATCAAAGTTTTAAGTTTTTTCTCCAATGTTTTGATGTACTTGGATAAACTGCCGACATCGTCGAACTGATTTGTCTCAGATGCAGACGCCATCTTTTTCTATTCGTATTCTAGAAAGATAAAATTCATCATTCAGAGACTTACGTTAGTTTATTCATGTACAAAAAATACATAGTATCAAGAAAACTCTAAATGATACTCCTACAATCAAAGAATGATTGCTTCATAGGTCAGATTCGACTTTTTCCTGACGACGTTGTCTGCTATAAGAGCATGTTTCGATTAGGCACGGTTAATCTTCTACCAAATGTTGATAAACTCTTTCACATTTTTTTCTTCTACGAATGCCTGTTTCAAAACAAAAGATAGATTGCTATTTTTTGAATAAATTTTGCTGCATGCAAAGTATAGATCTAACTTTTTTACCATTGAAAAACATTTCTTTCCTAATACGTTTGCATAAATTTTCACGATTATCTCTGCTCAACTTATGCCACAGCCTACCTAAAATCTCCATTTTTTCGCCGTAAAATTATCATATTTTCCATTATTTTATCCATCTCTTTTTCTGGTAGGTTTTTGAAAAAATATGATAACTTTATAACTTTGTAGCATAATTTCAACAGAGATAACGGTGAAAACATATAAAGAAAAAAGCGTTAATGGAACAGTTCTTAACAAAAAACAACACTTCCTGCAACAAATTCATGCACTGAAGAAATCGGTGATGTTTCAAGTTGATATGACCACATCGTGTTTCGTTTCTGTCTATCTTGTTTGCCTATTTAATACCTTCCTTCTAATTTTTGATGATGGTTCAAATATTTTTATTTTCAAAATACTAGTACCTTTTTTTTTTCTTGTCGTTGTAATATCTTTATATATGAAATGAAATCAACACTTCTAATCTTAATTGTGGCCATGCCAGATCGTGAGTGATTCGATCGTTTTTATTTCAATTAATTTTCCTTGTTAACCACTATTCTATATGTATTTTAACCCCCTCAAGACTTCTCTGGATCTTATTTACAAAATTTACACATTACAGTTTGTCTATTCTCCAATGGATTCAACATTTACGATTGTTGTCTTTTGAAGTAATCATTAATGTTAATACGGTTTTTTCATGCATGATCATACAATCCTGGTTATGGTAATGTCTAAACTGCACTGATAATTTTTTTTTAAGAATCATTTCATGCGAGGCACGTCACCGGTCGTGAATCTTCTATCGAACCGAAAAAAGTGACAGCTATCATCTAGTGAAAAGTCAAATACCGAAGCAAACTGAACAAATATTCGAATACACGGATTCACTTGATACTATACCCATACCATGTGTAGATTTTAATCAGAGCATTTTGAATCTTAGTGAAAACATCATTAAAATAGAACTGTTCATATTTGTTACGGTGACAATCTATCTAAATCATCATGCTGTGTAGTCTACGTTATTTTTCAAGAATGATCAAAGACATAACTGCACTGAAGTTATATTTTATGAATCTTTAGTCTGGAAATACTTTGAAAATTTCTGCCTAAACACATAAACTTTTGAACTAATGAATCTGCTTCTCTATTGTGTTTATTATTGTACTTGAATGGTGCTTCAATGATGAGAATGGCACTGTACCTGCCTGCCGACATTGATAGTGTCATGGTTTTGAACTCGGCTAAAACTACTATCAAATGTAGTGCACTTTTCGTAACGATCGTTCTAGACACTATTTTCAAGTCATTCGAATGCTGCATCAATTTTAGAAATAGAATCACCAAAATTTACTCGATAAGCGTACCATGTAATTGTTACTATAAGAATTCTGATATTAGTTCAAAAAATTCGAAAAGCAACAGTCATCAGAAGCTAGCTGATTGCTTACTATTAAAATACTATGTTCACTCTTCTGATCTTCTATCAACATATATGATATTCCTTCAAAACACTATAATTCTACCGACCGGTTACATGAATAATAAATACAGTCAGACTTGATGGAACAGATCATTCTTCAATGTCGCCTGCAACTATACTTCATGTAACACTCAGTCGATAGGTAAGAAATATTTAGAAAAATAACAAAAAAATAATTATGACAAAAACTTTGAGATAGATTTTATGGGTTTATAGAAGCTTTCTGAAACATTTCAAAGATTGGTGCTTTTTAAAAACAGTCTAATTCACAAAATCCAATGTTTCTAATTTTAGTTATAATGTGCAATAGTACGCTTTAGTCACATCGAATGGCATGACTCCAAGCCATACCAATTTGGTGAAAATTTTGCTATTCATATTCAAAAAGATAGAGAATGGTATCTAGTGGAATACGACGACGTTGAAATAATGAAAAAAAAATTTGGATTTATTCGGAGATAATATTATATCCTTTTGAATAACTTTACACATCACAGTGGCGTAAAATCTATTTAATATACTACGATAGCACATACAATTGTCATCTATTTTGGAGTACTCTGCCCTCGTTACTCCCTATAACTGATCTAAGGTCCGAGCCATTCTGAATATTCATAAAAGAAATAAAAGTTCGCCTCGTATACATCAAAGAATAAGGAGCAAAATTGTAAATGATTCTACAGTAGTTTTTTTATTAAAAGAACATACGGCATTGTTTGTTCTATTGGCAACACTTGCTGTGATCAACATCAACAATTATTATGAAGTCTTATAAGTGATGTTTGTCGCATTGAGACAGCTATAACTACATACTTTCAAGTGCCAACAAACTGATTGAAAAACATTACAAATTAGAAAGAAAAAAAGAATCATAACTAGAAAGGCACATGAGTGAAAAATAAAGAATAGAGAAACAAAAAACAAAGAATTGATGAAAGATAAATGAATCAATAATAGAGTTGTAAACAGAAAATGACTGATGGCAAGAAGAATATAGAAGAGTAATACTCTTGATGATTTTTTGTCCAACTACAATGTTCCAACAGTATTAATTTATTTTCCTCTCTTTATTCAAAACGTAATGCAATCGTATCTTAAAAGACATCAATTGCGTACAATTATCTTAAAAAGAAAATATTCTTGTACATAAAATCCATTTTGTTTTTTATGAACATTGAAAACATAAGCTTTTCTTTTATACAAATGATAAATTTCCAATTGTCATTATATGGTGATGACGATTTGGTGCTGGATAGTAGACTGACTCTGATAGCCTTTTCTTTGTATCATCTGCCGATGTGCTTGATACTATTGACATAAAGTAACGGAAACATCGAAAAGGCTTGTATATTTGCGTAAACGTTGGTCATCTATGAATCGTATTCATTTTCGTCTTGACGAAAACCCCGTGCACAGTGTCCATTTCATTTTCTCGCTGTGCAATCAAATTAATACTAGAGCAGTCATATTACATGTTAACTGTGTTTGATAACTTCTCGAGATTTTTGTTAGAAAAAAGGATGACTGCGTTGAATATACCTTCTACTGTCTCATCTATCATAATAGTTCTTCACTGTGATCTTTATTGCGGAATGTGAGTGAATGTGAGTGTTGGAAAAGAGCAGACCGACACATACACCCATTACTATATATGAATAAAAGTGAGCAATGACAAAGGCACTATCGGTGTGTGTGGATGTAGATGTGGATGGGGTGTGGGTTTAGAGAAGACTTACATCCACACCCATCCTTTCAGTTCGAGACTGCAAGTTTGTAGTAACATCTTTTTATCCAGTGTGACCTTATTGAAAAACATGAAGCGCGTCTGTTCTGTCAGCTCTGGATCCGTGTAGTGATGCTATACAAGGGGATTCTCAGCGAAATAAGCATCGTGGCCTAGAGCCAAGTAGAAACGAAAGGCAGAACCCTAATCGCATTTGAAGTTTTAGCTTCATGACTCACTCCGCTTGTCTTGACCGAAATTCGCTTTCCAATATCGACCGTCAAATCCATCATTCAATATTCCATCAACGGCTTCGGCTTTTGTTACATGAAATAGTTCTTGTTTGTTTGGATTCTCTCCATCATATTGGTTTTCAATTAACTTTTTCATGGCTAAATAAGCGTCTTCGAGTGACGAATTTTTTATTTCTTCAATGACAACATCTCGAACTTCGTCTCGGATTAATCTTTGCATCTTGTTCATCAATGTGAGATGCAGATCTGCCTCTTTGCGTAAGGGAACTAGAGCCACTTGATATTTGGGTGGTGAATTGGGGATGACCTGTATATCTTGCACAACTTTTGTCCAACCTCGAGCAATCATCTTTTGAATACACGTTTCAATATTTTTATCGATTGGACGTAAGATTTGAAAATGTTTTTGTTAAATATTACAAAACAATTTTTACGATGTTGATCGAATAGGGTTTTGGTCGTACATCAACTCTCGTTCCCAATTCTTTCGTTTAATCTTTTTTCAAAGATAGATTACTCACATCGAGATCGATGCGATCCTGCGTTACAACTAAATGTGGTCCGATTAGATTCCATCATGAACATCCCAGTTTCGGCATGCTCGTCCAGTAGTAACACATATCGTCATCGTTGTCGAATTTTTTGGTACTCAATATCATACTTATGGAATTAATTGAAAAACTTGTCTATATCGAAGTATCCATGTACCGGTAGATGACAATCGATATTGGTTGGAATCAGCTCTTTACTCAGCTCAGAATCTTGTCTTTGCAAGTGAACCACGAAGACCGATGATCCGTAGTTCGACCTATATAATGTTAGACGATCCGTTCGCGAACGAAACCCCTTCGATTCGACAGTTGAATTGACAGACGATGGGCGTGTGGGCCTGCGTGACGATAACATGAAGCCACATCTACACCCGCGCGATTCACAATTCACATGCAACATGTGATAAGCCCCGCCACAAGATCTACATGAACATGAAGCTACTATAATTCTCCATAGTTCCTTTCTGCCTAGTAATTCATTGACTTGTTTCAAGTTTAGCCATATGATTTATTCTATACCAGCTGAGTGAGGTTGTTTGAGTGAAGGTGAGACTAAAAAGTCCCTTATTTTCACACACATCCTTTCAAACTTTAATTTGTTGTATCCTTCCAGATGGATTATCTGTTTTTCATAAGGTATCTGTAGTGTCTGGCGACCGATAAATGAATCAGAAGTTTTTTTCGTTACCAAAACTGTGTTCGTATTCATAAGTTAATCGTAAAATAATAAAGAAAGATTAAATCATTTATTCTCTCTATTAGGGCGCTTTTCAAGTGTTTGTATCATGAATTGCACGCAGAACTTTTGTTTTTCATTTGTAGGTGGTCAGGTACTGCAGATGCCGTATGAAAAACAGAATACTTGCTGAAACTACCCTTTAATAAATACAATGAAATAGATCTTTTGTGGCAAATAGTCTGCCACAAGCAAAACATCGGTTTGATAAATAAAACAATTAGAAACATAAAATAGTCTCAGAGATTTTGACAAAGTCAAATAAAGCGTTTCCACAATGTTTGCAATTATTTTTGGTGTTTTCAACTGTTATTGTATAAAGACATCAAGGATGAAAAATAGAATTTTCAAAAACTTAGCGTAGTTTTGTTTATTTCTCGGAAACGCTTTATTTTGCTTAGTGATGAAAATGGAAAACCGAACTTTGATATACCCTAGTGAAGAGTGTTGGCTATATGTAATAATGGGAAAAGCGATTAAGACGAAAGAAAGAAGAAAAGAAAAGCAAAACTTGATTTTTTTATATTCTTAGAGAATTCTTCTAACATTTGACTCATTTCAGAAGGAAAAGGCAGAGAAAGCTGAGCGACGTGTCATTTTGTTTGGGGTACTTAACTCTATGTTGTAACATATTTGAAAATCGAAAGTCATAATAGTCGAAGAGGAGAAGGAATACTCTGGAACAAGCTCAGTTTCCAATTTGGACTCCGATTAACTAACGACGAAGAAAATTTTATTTTACTGGTTTATGATCTTCAGTCAATGAGTCTTCTTAGTCGAAGTCAACTCACTATCGGATAATTAATTCTTTGCATTTGGAAGCTTACAACTATGACCAGTACAACAGTAAGGTTAGACTTGCAAACTTGTAATGTTGTTTGCGATGAATCAAAACACAACACTTTCAGATGATAAAAAAATATTTTTTTTTATAAAACTTTAGCAGTCTTATGTATTAATTATTTATGTATATAGTGATATTCAGAATTATCTCCTTTTTCAAATGGCGTTTGAAGTATCACTCTGCATCAATAATAAAAGCGATATATCAAAAACAAAACTCGCGCTTCATTTTTTCCTCTTCTTGGTATTATCGCATATCTTTGCTGTTCGAATGATAAAATAACTCCTAAATCAATATGATATCGTATATGGACAAAATTACGAAAAGAAAGTAAAGTTTACAGCTTCAACATATTGTATATTTTACTGTGGTACTGTCGTACGACAGAGCATAGCTGCACAGGTAACTTGTTGATAAGCACAGCCACAATAATTACCATTGTCCATGAATGTTTGACCATTCATATAGTATTCTTCATTATATTCACAATCCCCCTTTGATGATGATGTTGATGATTCGTATTCAAAATTTCCATCGAAAGATTTAATATCGGAGAGCCGTAATGTACCAGCTTTTAGTGTTGTTAAAATTGTAATAAAATAAAATAAGCACAAGCTGTCTGCTTTTTTTCTGCATTTGTTAGTGCACAAATTTAGATATGAAAGAAAGAAATCTTTTGTTTAAAAGAATAGAATCAAGAATAGAAAGATTCGGTAGAAAATTAAATGAAGTGATAGTGCTATTTAAAAACAGGCTTATATCGATAATAAAACTATGGGGAAGTGATTTCGAAGAAATGTCATTGTTATTTATTCTAATATTTGAGAATGTCAAAATAGGAGTGATACAGTATGTGCATACATGCAAATCTTTTCTTTCTCATTCGAATCATATCCTTTAAGGTCGTGAGAAGCATTTCTTTTTATCCATCATAAATGTCTCATTAAGTAATGTAATCTTATATTATTGATGCTATTTTATCATATGTTTATCAAGAATACTTAAATGTTAAAACACGAGCCTTAGCAAGGATGAACCACCCAACAGTAAATTATGACAAAGCATTTATAATACGATAAGTTCATTGGATATCATTTCTAAACTTCCGATGATGTTTCTTTGAGAATTTCTGTGATAGTAAAACCGTCATGTTTCTCATAATTGATAAAATAAATTCTGATAGACTCATGTAAGTTATTTCGCTAAATTAGAATTTGATTTTTCCAATATGACCATCTGACGTATACTTTTTTTTTCTAAAACTATGTAACCTACCTGGTGGGATGTGAGTGTGAGTGAACCGATGATCAACACCCACATTCTTACTCACCATAATCACGTAATGATAAACCAACTATTCGTAGTTATGTAAATGTAACGATGTTATTGTTGATTCTACATAGTTTCGATTTGTTTTACACTGTTCGTTTGTTTTTTCTCGAATGATATCGTTTGTTACTGTTTCATTAAGTCAAAATTTTACATTTCTCATCTTTCTTTTCTCAGCTTGCATTTTTACTTTCGTTTTTTCATACTTTTGTCAACCGTTCATTCCGTTGAGCAGGACTGCATGTAGAAACAGTAACACATGCAAGTTACAGAGCAGATGATGAGTGATGACAAATAAGAAAAAAAATCATATTTGTGGAAGGAAGAACGTTCGATATGGATTACACATATTGATACCTTTTGTTGTTTGATATGGGGAGATTGGTACCGTTCAAAAATATACAATAGCGAATAATGATAGACTTTATTAAATGTTTTCTAGAAGATTTAATTATCAATATTTAATATCACATAGTTATTCCAGGAATGGTTTCAAATTGTTTTTTCATTCCTGCATCAATGAAATTTACATTAGCATGAAGCTGGACAACTTTTCTCTACAACAATACAAAACTTGATAATGATGAATAAAATATGATGTTTCGCATTACGTACATTGTTTAGAATACCTGACAGATTCATCTTATTTTTTCAACCCGAAACAACAGTAGCAAAACGCAAAGGTTTTTTGCTGATAGTTCATTTTGATTTGAACTTCAGAAATTATTTTCATTACAAGAAGAGTGTGATGCTTCTCGATCTACATTTGATACTCGTACTATATTTTTTATTATTTTAGTGCATTGTGCATTGTAACTAATTACATAATTTCTGTTAATAAAATTGTCATTGTCTTCGTATTTTGGAATTAGAAAAATCTTTCGATCTCAAATGATAATTTTATGCGGCAAGATCAAGTCTCAGAAGATAGATTTGACGTGGATGTCGGCGTTGATCTTTTTATCTCCTCGGTCTTTATTGAGAGATAACCATGATAATTGATCAATTTATTGTGTTGACATGGTTGTATTCTGATGCAATTGATCAATATGCTTCTCTACCTATGCGATGGCATTCTCGTATTAAAATATAACTACTACGTCATGTGTTCATGTGTTAGCTACTCTATTGTTTAATTTGGTGTTTAAATAGTATTCCTATAATTTATTTTTGTAGTATATGAGAGTGGATGTAATGGAAAACTAGACCCATACCATTACCCACACACCCCACATCCATTCACACACCCACACCCATCCAGAATGAACGCTTGTTCTTTTTAATAATTTTAATAATTCAAACAGTTCAGTTAAAGAAACTTAGACAAATTTGGATAAAAAAAGAATTTCATATATAATTGCAGGGCTAAAATTAGATTAGAGATATTCAATAAACGATTGTTATGTCTGTTTGTGTCCAAATAGCAACAATTTGATATTGTAATTCTTTCTGTTAATTATTTACCAGGTTTAACTCGCTTGCACTCATTATGGAAGATTTTCTTTACGCATAAGTTGGGTTCACAGCATTGACTGTGTGTTAATAAGCTGCATGTTATACATTTACCATTAACACGTTTCATGTAGTCATCAGCAAAATCCAAGAAAGCTCTGGCCTTGGCATTAGATATTTGAAAATCATCGTCATCATCTATTGGTATTTGACGAGCATTGCTACTTTTCATGAAAACTATTATAAATAGTGCCAGAAATAACATAAAAACTATGCTTGAACGCATGATATATTACGAATGCTAAATGGATAAAATAGATAATAATAATTTTAATTTTTCATGTATATTAGCGTCATTGTTATGAATATGTCAACAGTATTTTTCGTATCTATTACATGTATGACATGAATAAGTGCATCTGAGACACAAAGTAACTGCTGTTCTTACTTAATGTACAGTCTCGATATATATTGCAACACTATAATAGGTATATTTATATGTGCTTACAAACACCTCTACGACAAATTTTATACAATAAGCAACTTGTATGCATAGAATTACTATAAATCTTACTCTCAATATTAATTGTGCATTCTAGCTTTTACAATAAATATACATCTGTGAACAAAATGATCAATTATTCCTTATCGCAATTAGAGAAACAAAGAAGTTCGATTAAAAGTTGACAAAATAGTAAGAGCACATAATTTTAATATAGATCATATTCTCTTGAAACTAGGTTTACTACATACTTAGTATCACACTTTGTTTCTTATTCAATGTCATTTTTAAAAATATTAGGCCGTGGTAAATTTCATGTTTAAAATTAGCTGCTATTACTATTATGTCAATACGAAGACTATTATCCTTGAACAAATGTAATGTATCAAAGTCAGATTCAATACTTAAAATACGGACTAGTTTTTTCAATTGTGACTCTTCACCCAAGAAAGAATACAAATTTTTAGTAATGATAAGCAGGACACTGTAAAAGACAGAATGAATGGCCGATTTTCTCTTACAAATTGTAAACAAAACATTTTCAATGAAAAATACATGGAAGACAGCTTTACAAAGTATGAGAGTGAAGGGCTTTTCTCATAAATTGGTATAATATACATCTCTAAACGGAAAAAATACGGTAAATATCTTATTCTAAGATCATAATTCTTATTCTCAGAAGTATTTTTTGAGGAATATAGTTGATTTTGAACTTTCAAATCACTTTTTTAAACTATAATCATATGTTTAACTGATCCATGCAAGTGAATATGTGATGTTTTCTTGTCCGAAACTTTAAAATGATGTGGATTTCTAATTATAAAGTCGAATAACAAATGAATATGGAGTCTCAATTGCTAATTTTTATCTAGAGCGCAAAATTTGATAGATGATGATGGAAATGACGTATGGTTTTCGAAAAATTTCTACTATTATCTGTTGGGAAGAGAAAAAATTTACAAGTGAAAAACAGTTGAAATTGATAAACTGTGTATTTAATACTTCAGTTGTATTCATAACGTACATATCCAAATATTTCATACTCATCAATCCTTATTTTTATTTATCATTTGTTTTAGTAATGGTAGTCTTAAGCATTTAAACGAAATGAGTTCAACTATATACTGAAATTGTCCATCTTCATACCTGCACAATGCAAAGTGTAAAAACGTGTGAAAGCATCGATTTACTTTATGATCAACTCTAACTTTATACTGATTAAAATTACCAATCTTAACAAGAGATAGCTAGTGTCATTTAAATCAGTATCAGTGTATCTCCTTTCAATGCAAATCTTAACATTAATGCTTACTTTAATTTGAATTTGTGTTGTAAAGAATCTAATGTTTGCACTTATTCGTTTTTTTTAAAGAACCTCTACGTATTATATAGCATTTTTTATACGAATATTATTTCTATAATTCTTCAGTGAACAAGAAAAAAATGAATAGTATCAAATACTCTAGAGAATTGTATATATTTAACTAAAATATGCCTTGAGGTTACATTTCATTCATTATTACTGCTTACCTGAATGAGTTTCTCTTTTGTTGATTTAGTGGCATGTCTTTTACAAAAATCTCTAATCGACTCATTCTCTATATAATATTATTTCTTCTTGATATTATACAGCAATGGTATGAATATTTGCATGAATACTACTGAAAATATATCATTAACTACGCAATAGTCAAGTATTTGAATGCATGCAGCAGTGATTATTCATACATAAATAAAAAGAAAAAAATATTTCTAACCTATAGATTATTTAGTTTCATGAATAAGCCTAAATATTTTCTGTGCAATCACATTATATCTCTGAAGTTTCTTATCAAAATAATATATTTTCAAGCACTTAATCTTGAATTAATCACACTGCCGGATGGCCATCTTAACTACTCTTAAAATTTATAATACATTCTAGGTGAAGTATGAGTGTGGATAAAGAATATATCCAAATTCACTCACATGGGTCATTCAAAAGATGTTAAGAATCACTTTGATGATCGAAATAAATATTGAAGCTAAAAAACGATCGCCCTTTTCCACATACATTTCGTCCAACATATTCAACAGTTACTGTTTCACCAACAAGTTATCAATCAAGTGGTTATCCTTCAACATTTTATAATTATTCATCATGCAGTAAAGGTGTTGCGAATTGTGGTACATGATGTGATAAAAAATTTAAAAGTATTTTAAATGACTCTCAAATATCGAACAGCTTTATTGTACAAAACTCTTTCAGTAACAAAGAAAAAAAAATTGCATATATGTATATACCATAAAACACATCCAGTTGGACAAAACTAACAAGAACTAAAAGTTCTTGCTTACGTTCAAATTTGAATATGAGTATATACTACTTGATAATCTTGTGATGATAAACTTAAACATTGAGCAAAGTAGACGTTTTGTTTATGATTGTGGGACAGTTAAATCAGATTTACTGTTCTCACTGAAGATTATTATCTGTTTCACAAACGAAGCATACTACAAGTTCGTAACTAATATTTACCGTTGACATATTTAAGCAAAATCGATTTCGTTCGATCACAACAAATAGATATTTCATAAGAAAATTTCTGTTTTTCAACATTTATGAAAAGATTTTAGTCAAATGTTTGCTTTAAACAGGTTCAGGAGATTTTTGAGATACTTTTTGAAATAATTATATTAATTTAAAGAACCCATTGGAGTAGAATTTTAGTCGAGTTCAACTTTTACATTGTACGATTTCAATTCATTGTTTACTTTTATAACTAGAGCTACATATATATATATATATATGAAAATTTTGAATAACATTCATTTAATTGTAAGAGTTTAGATGTTCAATTTTGAGCATTTTTAGATTAATAATAAGGAAGAAAACTCAATTTTTCTAAGGTATAAAATTCTTGAATTCATCCCGTACCTCGAAAAATTTTATGTTTCAAAAAATTTTCTTTCTCGAAACAAAAAAAAACAACAAGAAAATTGTTTATTATATTTATTTTATACAACGAAGAAGGCTATATTCGCTTGTTAAACAATGACGTGCTTAGAGTCAACTATTGAACATATAATTGGACGTGTATGTTATTCTTAGTTAATTTCGTTGTGTCTTTCTCTCGATCTCTATTATATAGATATGCGTATTGAGCAGAAATTCACATTGCTATATTGAAATCGTACTATTCACATCTAATTCGGTACACAAACCAAAAAATATAGTCCAATGCAATTTCTTGGCAATTTATTTATCTTATATGTAAATCGGATGAAGGTGAACTTATATAGCCTCTTTTAATTCTTCAACAAGAATCATGTTGTTTATCAACTTCTATTACCTCTTTTCTTTATTATGACACTATATTTCGACATACAATAATTCAATTAAAAATTGTATTTTTTTTCTTGGCTGTTGTCTTTTAATGATATGTAAGTGAAGTAAAAATGTCATCTGAGAGTAGTTCAAGAAAATTAATCGAATAGAGACATGACGAGACTTCTTCAGGCAAACTCATTCAATCGATTGTCATTGTTTTGATATAATTAATAAATATATTACAAAATAATTATCTATTTTATCCAATGTCAATGTTAAATTTTAGAGATCATTGTATTTGATATTCATCATTATGAAAACTTGATATAATCGTAGGAATTTAGAGTTAATGCACAAAAGTAAAATCTTCTTGGATTCTGTTTTTTTTTAAATATTAGATTTTCTTTATTTTGTAGTTTTACGTGTCTTTATATACATGAATGGCTGAACAAAATGATTAATACATGACGCTTATTAGGATTATGGTGTGAAAAATGAAAATAAAGGTGTTGCTGCAATGGGTCTTGGTGATTTTATTGTATTCGATCTAATGTTTTTATGCGTAATAGATCCATATAGGTTGATAACAATGAAAATATTTGCTGCAATTGATTTTATAGTATGCACACAAATTAGCTATTTGTATACAATATTTATTTGAGATTTGTATTATATAATGATGATGCTTGCTTTTCCTTTTCCCGTCATCTTTTTTTCAATTTACATTCTTAATAAATATTGATAAATATGAATTGAAATTGTTAAATAAATTAAAATACTTCTATATTATTTCAACTGCATTTCTTTTAACTTGCCTACCAATGGTTGAATGTGCAGATCACATGTTATATATGTTTTCGTTTATGTATTAATAATGCTTTGCAGGATGTCATAAAATCGATACGAATAGTATCATAATTTTAGAATCATTACATCTTTATTTCGGACTCGAGACAAACATTTTTTTGGATGAAACTGAGATAATTCTGTCATTTATATATTAGTATTAATTTTGTTTATGTTATTTCTTTTTCTTATTTTTTGTATCAATACATATTTTCTTGAGAAAAAATAATCTTACCATTTTCTTCCTTTCCGTTGGATGGCTTTATAAAATAATTGTTTCGTTATAATTAATCATGTATGATTGCACATGGCTACTGAGTTTTGAAATAAATACTACGAATTATGTAGGTATTTTAATTCATTTGATTCCTACTCTTTTATCAACTAACCATTGTTAGAGATTTCTATCGAATATAGTTGTACGCATTCTCAATCGATACTGATCGGTCAAAAACAGGATGTAAATGTGAGTGCGCTTGTCTGTTCGGTTTCTCCCTCCACCATTGCAACCAATTACATCCACTCACAGACAGAAACTCACACGTACACATCTACATCCACGCTTACACTTCCACACTCGTACTCATATTCAAACAACCATACTCATACCCACACCTTCGACGTAACACAAAGTGCTGACAGTTGTTGTCCCCGACTCTGTTGGATACATATCAAGTATCCATTCAGATTCCAAACCACCACAATGCCATGTTTGTACTTCTCTAACTATTGCAGTACCTGCTCGATCGATCGACAAAATGTATCCAATCCATCGTATCACGATAACAAAGATTATCTTGGTCCGAGCCAACACGACGCGTAGAATCGCTGCTAACATTGCTGACGAATAATAACAAATTATTTAAATCTTTAATAAATTGAATAGTTTAACTTTAATTATTCAACTGTTTATGTAAATTTTACCCATATAATGAATCGTTCATTGGAATAGGGCAGTACTAAAGTACTTACCGTTCTTCCATCATTATAGAAATAAAGTTATGGATTTATTTTTAAATTCGTTATTTTCAAGCCAATTAGTATCCTAGCTTAGTTAGTGAAATGCATTCTCAAAGACTATGGTTTGTCGAGACAAATTTTGATCAAAAATATTGATTCATGTCTTAGGTCCAATATTTCTATTTTTACAGACAATCTAGGAAAAATCAAGAGTATGCATGACTAATTTTATATCAAAAAATGTCTAAAGCTTTTTATTAATGACATATATAGAAATAAGTCACTAGATTCAAAAAGCATAAAATTACTTAATTGTAATAGTTGACTTGATACTCATTGAAATTTTATTAATTATGTAGGTAAGAATATGATTGACACATGCAGTTTTTAAGAGTGTTAAAAGCACTTTTTAGGAATTGTCAGAAAGAATCGAACACTTTCAAAATAATATTGGAACCCATTTGAAATGGTTTATCAAATACAATTACAAGTATGCTTTCAATTTTAAATTGTTTTTTAATGTTATAAAATTTTCGATCAATCATAAGTAAATAAAACTTGTCAACACAATGTATTTGAGGTTGAAATGTGGAACTCGAATGTGTTCTTTTACCTTATTATATCAATAAAAAAATACATAAAATGAAAAGTCTCTTGCCATCTATAGGTTTTTTCAAGGATAATATCGATGGTCAGACAAATAATCTGTCCGATTTATTTCTTTATTTTGCCCACGTGCAATTTTTTGTTTGTGTTGCTTTTATATGCTCGTTCTTTTTCTTTGCTGCTAAGGAACTATAAGAAAGGAGTCTGACGGATATTGTTTTCTTGTGATATGAGAGCATACTCGATGACTTTTTATTCCAGTTGCTAGGGCCTATGAAGAGAGAGATATAAAAACCTCGATTTGAACTTCCGCTCACTATTTTCTTCGAAAATATAAGTTCCACAAAAAGTGCGATGGGCATTGTCAAATTAAATAAAAGGTAACAATTATAAATAGTACTGATTACGAATGAAACCAAAGATTATGTTTGAGAGGAATATTTAAAGGATGATCTCTCGCTCTTCTTCCGCGATCTAGTTAGCAGCTAAAAAAAATAGTGATGAAGGGTGTGGGTGTGACTGCTTACTTCTTCGACACCCACACCCTTTTTAATCAAAGCATATTGTCTAAGAGAAATACAACGTAAACAAAACCAAGGATGTCCTTAACTGGTGCTTGTATAACAGAAACGTTCCAGAATCGTAAGTGATTTTTATCGAAAAGTCTATATTAAAATCGATCGCGATTTTTTAATGGTATCATCGAAATTTCTATTTCTATTTTTTCAACAATGAAATTATTAGAAAAGAAAAAAACTGATTAATGATTTCATATGAAGTTTCTTAAAATATGTTTCTCTACCCTATCAATGTATAACCATAGAAATGGGTTCTTAACTGACAAATACATTATATTTGTGCTAAAACGCATTTTTCCATCAATACAGATATTCCAGTATATGTACATGTAGTGGATACAAGGAAATAATAAAGAAGAGGGATATCAACAAAGAGTACCCATTATATATGCATGTCATTATACCGATTCTATATTTTTGACTGCGTATAAAAATGAAAATTGCGAGCACGTCTAGCGTAACATAAATCTGTACTGATCGATCAATATTGACTTCATTCGGTGTTTAAAATGATCGAAAAATAACAAAACAAAATCCGATAGTCTATTTTCGATCTTAAACTCTTTCATTACAATTTGTTTGATAGTATAATGAGAAATTGTCACATCAGACTTCAATGTCTATTAGATACCACCAAGAAAGAGTCGATTCAAACAGATAAACATATAATCTTATTATGGAACAATTTTTACCAAATAACATCTCTCCATATGACATGCGCACATTTGAATATATTGTTAATTTATATTTAATATTTTCTCGTTAGATAGATGCTTCATTTATGGATATACTAGATTAAGATGAACATTATGCAAGAAAAGATAGATTACTTTACCTGAATAACAAGTTTTCAGAAACAACAACATTACACTTGCACTGAAATATTATAATAAAAAGGAAAACAGAACTTAACGGGTGGCGCATAATAAATGAGTCTCTCAGTATTTTGCATCTATTTCATTGATACTTCAGTGCAGAGCAAAAATTGTTTTTTGAAAAATATTTCTCGTGAAATTCTCTACAAAATCTTATGAAAAGAGATGCTTCAACGAATAGCAATAGAATTATATCAGGTCGGCACTACAATGCTCCAAAATGGCACACTTTCAAACGTGCATTTTTGAAAATTAATTATTTTATTTCTTTTAGAAAACCAGATACGAAAACCAATTCTAATGCAAGTTTTCTGTATTTCAGAGTGTACTCTTTCTAGTTGAGCTTAAAAGAAGATATTCAGATACGATTGCGAGGTTACAGCGATCAATCTTCTACAAAAATGCGTTGGAATCATCAATTGTTCATGCTATGCACCTCAAACGTTGCAGAAAAGCACTTTCAAACATTCTGCTCGCAGAAATATGATAGAAAAAATGTTTTCCTTCAACTTAGTAATAAATTTGAATATGTAATAATTTTTCATTTATGCTAAAAAAATAAAAATTATGATGAACCTTAATGAAGGATTCTCGGAACGTGAACAGAGGAGAACAAAGAAAAGGTTTTGTTCCAGTAAATTTAGAGCATGTCAAAAAAGATATTTGCCGAAGCGATAGAGCTTTTTATGGGCTACAAAATGGCTATTTGAGTCTCTTTCTATGGGGTCGAAAGAGCGGTGGAAAATCGTTAATATGAAAACAATTGCATTGAAAGGTAGTCATTTTGGAGCATTGCAATGTTGACCTGACATAACTTCATAGCTAATCGTTCAAACATCTCTTTTCATAGGGTTTTGTAGAGAATTTCACGAGGAAAATTTTTCTAAAAAACTTTTTGCTCTGCACTGAAATATCAGTGAAATAGATGCAAAATACTCAGAGGTTCATTTATTATACGCCACTCGTTATAATCCTACATCGACAAACCAGTGAACTTGTTAATTTGTACTAAATCTCGTGAAAAAGTATATATATATATATGTGTAATTGATCTGACCTTTTATATCTTATTTAATCTGTAGTAGACAATAAGACATATTACATAGAATTGATTTAATCCAATATGGAAACCAATGGTTGAGAAATGAATGAAAAAATCTGTCTCAATTGCTATTGATCATCTCATTTTCAACATCTGCCATTAGTCAATAATTAAACTTGAAAAATAACGAGTCTATCATAAAGAATAATCCTCTCAGTACTTCTAAAATAATTCAACAATCTTTCAATGTATTCGACCAAGTTTCTTTAAGATGGATCTTTGAATTCTCTACATAACTACATATTGACATATGTGTCAGACAAAGTTGAGATTCAAGCAAAATTGCATCGAATTGTTAAAAGATTTCAAAATTCAAAAAAAAAAAATTCAAAAGATGAGAATAAAGAACTGATCGTATATATCTATGTTAAGTGATGCTCAGCTTTCATTCAAGGCTAGTTAAATCTAGAAAGTTGTAGAGTTCATCGATGTTCCCTACTGAAGTTTAATTTGTCTTAACAAGATTCGACTGAAAAAAAGGAAAGATCTTTGAGCTTATGTTTTTCAAGAAGCATTTTTTATCAATAGGAATTTCTCTTTGAACTTTACATGATTCATGACTGATATGTAAACTATAAATATATGATGCTGTTATGCTATTTTTCAACCCAAAGAAATGTAGCATATTTTAGTTTATGTAGCTCTTGTAGCAGAATATTAGGCTTCTTCTGTTAGAATTCAATAGTCCAGAAGTTCAACATATTACGCCGCTTGTTCATAAATATACTTTCGAAAACTTTTTTGTGATGTTGACTTCGAATAAGTTCATTAGTGTCTACCAGAGATGTCCACAAGACACTTTTCTCTATTCTGCTCTGCCTTTCAGGATAGAGCAGAATGTCTTGTAGGGAAAAAAGAACATTCTGAACACAGCATCTATATATAAGTTCAAGCGTTGATATTTTTTTCTTCAAACTAATTAAGTAAAACAAGAGACATGATTAACAACAAATGAGAATAAATTATGCATGAGAGAGAAAATTAGCTAAGAAAACATGTGTTTTTTATTTATTTTCTATTGTGTCCCCATTGATTGCATGAAGAAATTTTTTTTTCACGTTCTTTGCTTTCAAATTTTGTTTTTCTTTTAGTAAAATTCTTTGTAATAGGATGTGAGTGTCGTCGCTGGTCAGTATGAGCGGAATAGAGGTAGCGTTTATTCACGTCTATCTCATTTACAGTTCTCAATAGTTTTATCCGAATAAACTGATTGTTTGAAAAAATAATGAAAAATATATTTGATTCTATAGAAAATCGTGACAAAATATGATTAGTTGAGTCATTAGATTAGCAGCATCAGTAGACGATTCAGCAGTGAAAAGAGGAGAGAAGTCATCGATACTGACCCGTCACACTATGACAAGTAACGAAAACTCTGCAACCTTCATTTGTCGGTCAGGAAAAGTGTATTTTAAGAAATTGACAATTGATTATGAGGTTTGGTCAAAGATTTTTGAGATCGAGAAATCCGAAACCATGGTTAGCTTTCCGAACATTAAACTCAAAAATTTAAATAAATCACTCTTAGAGTCGGTGCTGATGCTGTATTTTAATTACGATAATTTATTTATGCCCACAAACTTAGCGTTGCATATTTTTCAAATTTTGTTAATGTACAACTCGTAATATAAGCTATACTTTTTCTAGAGGAAGCTTTTTCATTACATTTGTCATTTTTGTTGAATCCGTGACATGTCAAAGTTTCAATTGTAAAACAGGTACGAAAGTCCAACATTTGACGAAGTTTTCATCATGGTTAGAGAAACTCAACTTACATCATCGGTGCATATATCAATCTTATATTCAAGTTCGATTACTTGAAATATTGCAAAGACCAAGTGCAAAGAAAACATAATTTCGTTACGCTTGGGCAAGTCATTAATATTATATGCACACAGATATTGTAATGTAAGTGTTTGCGCAATTGATGACTTTGAAAATTTCATACTTTATAATATTTTTTTTTGTATTTTTAGGCAGTTATGTGCTTTCTTTTATTTTGGAATTCAGCAAATAAACTTTTCAATTAATCTACATTTCAATAATTATAATTTTGAAGTATAATAGGTTTTGACAATAAAATTTCATTGATTTTTCTTTAAAAAAATTAATTCCGAAAATGGTAAAACAATGCAAATATGTCAAACTATATCAATTGTCGATATTGATTTCTTCATATACTTCATTGACGTTTGTTTCGATTAATAATTCGAAAATTTTTGAAAATCTGTAAAAGTCAGATTTTTTCGTAAAATGGTGAAGATATAATATTCATGAAAATTCATGTTTTCGATAAAATGTCTTGCTTGAGTATTATTAAGTTGATTAAAGATTTGAGAATCAAAATAACGAATCCATTCTCTTTTTCTGAACGATTGTACATTGAAATATATCAAAATTTTATTTACTCGGAAAGCCAATATTAGTAAACATAGGACATGAGAAAGAAACATGTTACTCTTAACGGATGGCCAATTTGAAGAATTTCTTCTACGGTCTAAACTGACGAAACCAAGAATTAGTTCGATTGTCATTATTGTAGTATGTAGGAAGTTGCTTATTTTATAAGATTGAGATAATTTCTTCCAAAACGAACGAGTGAAATAATGAGGCGTTAGCTTCATATCCCGCGATATATTATCATGTTTATCTTTTACATATATTTTTTTTTTCTGTCTTTTCAAAGAAAGCTCTGAATAATCGAATAAGTATGCCACAACGAATTACACTAACTTGTATCGATGCTGTCTTATCTTTGAAAGCTAATTTTGACTTGAATCATCTAAAAGATCAAGACATTTAATAACTTCTGTTTAAACTTACAATTGAAAAACTATGTACTCTAAGAAACGATGATATTGATTATATTATGAACAGAGAATATCGTCAACTGTCGGATACCACTTGACTCCATATCATAAGGTGTGGATGTGAATCATATTTACACTCGCACCCCCCACAACAACGTGCTTTTTCATCAACTTAAGAAGAAATTCTGAGAAAAATGTAAAATGACGAATTTTGCTTTCATAAAATACCAAGTATTGACTGTTTATATTCTCTGTCTGATTGTGAGCCTCACATCAATAACACTGAGAGGGCTCAGCTTGACTAACCATGAACGAACTCAGTGCTAATTGGACATTAATTGGTGGTTAATGATAAGAGGTAAATTTCATATGCATTCTATCGAAGAACGTTTATTTCAAATCTAGATTATGTTGGTGTATATAAATATAGATGTCAGTCTTCGATATAATTTGATTCACAGCTTCCTCCGGCCACAGCACATAAACACTTTGGAGGTATAGAAGAGAGAAAAATGTCTGTGCTGCTGTGTCACTTGAAAAAGTAAAAAAAACAAAGCACGTGAGAAAGCGACTGAGAAACAACCAGTATTTATCTGATTCCTATGCAAAAAAATGAGGGCTAAACTAAGATGAAAATCGATTAAAAAATGATTAAAAATTGATTATAATGGTATGATTTTGATCTATTTTGAACCACTTTTTAACTGATTTTAATCAGAAATAACTGACAAAAGGTCGAAATTTGAAAATCCATTGAGCTTTTTTACATTTCTCATAAGAAAAACTGAATTAAAATTAATGCTTTTAGCAAAATTTTCAATCGATCGCAATTGAAATTAATCTTAATAATAAATGGAATTTTGAGTTTTTTGGTTATTTTAGATTGAAACCTGTTCAAAAGTGATTAAAAACCAATTAAAAGCATATAATTATAATAGACTTTCAGTAATTTTTTAATCAGTTTTCATCTGATTTTAACCCTAATTTTTTTGATGAGTTGTGAGAAAACTGCAAAATATGACGTTCGTGAACTAATGTCCGCGCCAGAATAAAAGAGGGGTGAGTGTAAGCTCAATAACTCGACAACCGCAATACCTAGCTACCTGCGGTTTTCACCAATCGAAAGAGAAGGAGCGGGCACGTCTTTTTCGTCGATAATGTATAAGACGAAATTCTTTTAAAACTAATGATATTTGAAAAACATGCAAAACAACTCATGAAAATGACCTGTCAGCTAGATGAAATTTTGATTTTGACCTTTGATTTAGATAGACGTACTTGAGATCTATAGTTCAAGATACAATGCAAATGAATGTCTTACTACATTCTAACGTTGAGCAAATGGAATCATGTACCTACATGCGCAAATAATAGGAAATTTTGCTGA
>CAJNSZ010000073.1:141968-160952 GCA_905329745.1 Rotaria sp. Silwood2 | reverse complement strand
AAGACAACACTATTTGAATCGAATCTTAGTGAAGATAGTTAATGTGAACTTGTTTTGAAATTGACTTATAGTGGTCATTTTGTTCCTTTAAACTTTATTTTAATTTAAACTGAATTTTTGATTTCAATGATAAACAACTATCTTCACTGGTCTTTATGCAAAACAATAAAACTGCTCAAAAACTATGCCGAATATTTTGTCAAGAAAATCTATGTTGAAAAAACAATGGTTTGTTTCGTTTTGTTTCCTCAAGAAAACAAGAATTAAATAAGTGAATTTTTTTTTAGATACTTGTGTTCGCTTATCAAGTGTTGGTGGGCATTTTCTTTGTCAATCAAGTTATTCAAGTTTTTAATGTGAATATTCTCAACAAGCATTTTATTCATTTACTCGTTGAAATGGCTCAATTAATATTTTATTAAATGATAGAGGTAATATTTTTCTTTTATGTTCATTAGATAATGTTGCTCTTATTTGTGAATATATAACAATAATATTATGTAAAAACTGACACCACAATAATTCAGGCAAATTTGCTTTAATTACTGATGAATATAGACGATGTTTATATTGAAAAAATGACACAAGACTATGTTGTGATATATCAATATATTCTTTTGGTTACTTATTAAAATGATTATTTGTATAAATCTATTTTTTAGTTTATAAAATAATGCTGTACTTTATACAAAAGAACTAATGAATCATGTTTATGTACAAATGGTTTTTATGATTGAAAAGAAAACCAAGATTATTTTTATCCATTCAATTGAGCAACAACATTAGACAGTATTTGTTTTGCATTAATTCTAATAACATTAATATGGAAAACATTTATTGAGATGAAAATAATCGAATCAGAAGAAAAACTTCTTTAACAATTATCTGATAATCATTTTCAACCAGGTTGGCATCAACATATTATCTTATTACGTTCTACAAGAACGCTTAGTCATAATTATGAAGAACCATCACCATATAACTTATTATGACCAAGACAAATAATTGAAAATGTAGACTCTTTTCTTGTTCCTCCCCATGAAAAAGATCTACTCTTGAAGATCATAAATGAATGGAACACACGTGAAAGTATTTCTTCTTTATCAGTAAAATGGAAAAAAGAAAGACCGAATGAAGTAAATGAAAACCTCACTTTTCTTCTCTATAATGTACAAGGTTTAAATACTCACTTTGCTGACTTAGATGTTCTTATGGCGGACCATTCTCCACACTTTTTTCTTCTTACTGGGATCGGATCAGCTATTAAAGGAAAATTACCTATATACCCAAATTATATGTGGATAACTCAAGAAGGTACCAACTCATATGGGGGAGTAGCAATATTATATCATAAAGCGTTAAAATGTAATGTGGTAAAAAGAGATTTAAATTTTCTATTGATAGAAATACAACTTACTCCTAATCCGATTTTAATAGGTGCAGTATACATCCCCCCTGGATCTCTTCCCCCTTTTCATCTTTTTGTACATTGTATTAATAAACCTTTTTGCATATTTGGAGATTTTAATGCAAAACATATTAGTTGGAATTGTATGTCGAATAATGTAAATGGAAATCACATTATATCATGGTTAGAAAAGACAGGAAATGAAATAATTTTTCCATCTAAACCTACTTCTCGTCGTTCAGAAGCTGTAATTGATTTCGGATTAACTCATGATGCTAATGGATGGAATTGTGAAACACTTGATGAAGGAACATCGGACCATTACCCGGTATGTTTTCAATCTCCTTATTCGTTTTCAAGTAACTCCTCTTTTCGTAAAACAAATTGGAATATTTTCATACTTTTTCTTCAATGTGTATATGAGTACTGGCTTGCTCTTGTATATAATTTTGACGAACAAACTTTCTTTTCTCTATTTTCTCAATTTATAGCTGCATTGTGGGATAGGTGCAGCACTTATGAAGATGCTAGGACGTATAGGAGACCATGGCCACCTTATCTTGTTCAAATGGCTAGAAATTTGAATCGAAGGAGAAGAATATATAGGCGAGAAAAATCTCAAATTCATTTAAATCATTTTATTATTGCTAAAGATCTTTTTCTCTCAGCAAGAGCATCATATTTACAAGAAAGAAATAATTTGAGATTAGAGTGGATGAGAGAAGGTCAGAATATATGGAAACTTGCCCGACCGCATTTTCATACGTATACGCCAGCTTTTCGTGGTTTATCATTATCAACTGGAAAAGAGAGAGATCCTCAAATAGTCGTTAATACATTAGGAGATTTCTATGATACACATTTCTCTGAACCAAATTTTGATCCATCTAATGCTTGTCATAGAAGATATTTAGCAGTCTACACACAAATTGCTTATACACCTAATATACCACTTGAACAAATTACATACGACGAGGTTATAAAAGAATGGAAAAAGTTTTTACCAAAGAAAGCAACTGATAGTATAGATACGTCTGCTTTTTTACTGAAAAAACTCCCCTTGAAATATTTGGAAATTATTACAATTCTTTTTGATAGGTGCGCCAAAAAAGGAACATTTTTTGAGGCAAGTAAGCATGCGAAGGTTGTTTGTCTATCTAAAGATGGCATGTACCCTGTCTTAGGTAAATTAAGACCGATTTGCTTATTACCAAATATCGGTAAATGGTTCGAAAGAATAATACATCACAGAATTCTTGATTGGTGTAGACTAAATAATATATATACAGATGAGCAATCTGGATTTTCACCTAACCGTCGACTTCAAACAAGAATCCTTTCGTTAATCGAAGATCTAAGGTTAACAGTTGCTGCATGTAATCGTCCTGCTCTAGTTATCTTCGTAGATTTTTTATCTGCCTTCGACCGTATGTGGTTTCCGGCCTTGATTACTCATTTATATGATTTGGGAATGCCTTTACCTTTTATTCGATGGATTTATTCGTGGTTACAAAATCGCTCTTTTTCAATATATTTTGGTAAAGCTATTTCAAGAAACATTAAAATGTTGGTTGGTGCACCTCAGGGCTCAGTCCTTGCTGCTACGCTATTTAGGTTACATATTCATTTTTTACCATCGTTTTTCTTTCAAATAGTAACCCACTTGTTTGCAGATGACCTAGCTCTTGTTATTACTAGTTCTCTCGAAAAGAAATTTTCGATGAATATAATGGAACTTGAAGAACGTGCACGTATAGTTTTAAAGCAACTTGAAGTATTTGCTGAAAATAATATTTTACCTGTTAATGTTGCAAAGACGAAAGCAATACTGGTACACAATGTAGTTGTACCAAAATACCCGAAATTAGTATATAAATCTCAACCGATCGAATATGTGAGAAAATTCAAATATCTAGGAATTACTGTTACAACAAAGTTAGGTTGGGGTTTATATATATCAGAAAAAATGAAAAATGTAAGAAAAGTTTATAATGGAATGAAGATTTTTTTCATAGAATACTGTGTATTTCTGTTTGAAAGTTTGTGTCTAGGACTAGTCCTGCTGGTGGTCTTTTTCTTCAAAAAGCCTTTTTCTTTTCATATACGGAAACACCTCTATAAAAACAGTACAATTTTTTTAGGGTTGTTTTTGAGTATATAAAATAATCATCCCTTTTCTTCCCTTCAAAAATAAAAATTTTAAGAAAAGGGCCACGAGAGGGGCTAGTCCTACACAGAAGCTTTCAAACAGAAAAAATATTTGACTTTATCTCTTACTATGATAGAATTCTCCTCATGCTACGATAGAGCTATTTTTGACCGTTGTTTAATGAATATTTCTGTGAAACGTCATGATATAGGGCTGAAACTTTTACCATAGCCATAACTCAGTAGCCCTAACGCATCCTGAAAATTTCATGCAATTCGAGTATTCCTGGGCTGAGATCGACTTTTGAGGACAGGGGGAGGGGGCCTTAGCTCTTAAAGAGTCAGAAATTCGTATTTATTAAAGAATATAAAATTGAATATGTTACAAAAAGAGTTAAATGAATTAAATAATTAAAAGAAAATAAAAAAATCTTTCATAGAGTCAAATATTAATTATTGATATTATACATTTTATTATCAATAAGAAAAAGAGAGACATACTAAGAATAAAAACCAAAATATCACTATCGTGATTGATTTATTTATCATATTTCCATCATTTCCTTGAGTACTCGATTGGTTATTATTACCCTGACTAGTCAAAGTCGCTAATGAAAATACTGTTGTTTGTCTCATGGAAACCGTTGTAGCTTCTGTTACTTGAATCGTTGTTGTCTTTGCCACTGGAACCGTTGTTACTTCTATCATCGCAATCATTGTTGATTGTCTCATTGAGACCGTGGTGGCTTCTGTTACTTGAATCGTCGTTGTCTTTGCCAATGGAAGCGTTGTTGCTTCTATCATCGCAACCGTTGTTGTTTGTCTCATTGAGACCGTGGTGGCTTCTGTTACTTGAATCGTTGTTGTTTCTGTCATTGGAATCGTTGTAGCTTCTACTACTTCAATCATCGTTATCTCTCCTATTGGAGTCGTTGTTCTGTTTGCCCTTGGAAAATCGACGTTTGAGTTAATAAACGAAATGAAAGATGACACTCGTGTATATACTCCTGGATATCCAACTCGAGCACATCCATTGCCTCTTGATGTTATTCCTGCTAATACCCAACGATTATTAACAAAAGCCATTAATGGACCGCCACTATCACCCTGACATGTATCTACAATAAAATAAGCTTATTACAAATTATCATATATTATAGTAACAGACCTTTACCACCAGCCATAGTTCCGGCACAAAATTGCACTAATGGATTGGTCATACCTGATTGTTGACATTCATTTGATGTTGATGAATATGCTTGAACTGTTACTTGTTGAAGAGAATTAGATAAATATTGAAGGTCTTCCCATAAATAACCCCATCCAATAGCTACAAGATTATTATTCGTTTGAAATGGATCCTCGTATTCTTTTGGTAAACAAATAAAAGTTATTTTAGAATTTGAATATATTGTAAGTGGAGAAAATTTTAAAATAGCAATATCATTTTCAATAGTGACTGGATCATATTTAGGATGCATAGTAATACTAATGATTGATCTCCGTTGAATAGTTGAAATGGATGCATCATCTAAATAATTAGTACCAGCAAGAATTGAAAACAGATATATATAATTCATTAAACCATCTGCACAATGAGCAGATGTTACAGCATATTCAGGTGTTAAAAGACTTGCACCACATTGATGTTCACCGAAGAATTGAAGGGAAACAATCCAACCCCATGCATAATCAGATGCTGCTTCTCCACCAACGATTCGCGATGTAACATTGGTGGTTGATACTGAACAACCACATGAAATACTTGGATCACATTGATAGGTAGTACCAGATATCAAATTAATGTAAGATAATACAACGCATATGAATAATAACATTGCATACGTCACTTTTTAACTTTTAGTAATGAGTCAAATGTTTTGACACTATTATAACTTGTTTAAGGAAGTCACGGTAGGTTGCCTTTACTAATCATGCAATCAATGTGTCTTCTCGATTCGAATGAATGAGTCAAGCTTGCAAAGAAAAGTTTCAAAAAATATACAGCTGACCCCTGATTCTTCATAAAAATACAAGAAAATGCTCCGAGTCATAAAGATGCACAACATACAAACGTGACTAATGATAGTCTGATTCTCGATACCGTTAGAAGGTAGAAAGAAAAACTTTTTTCCCGATCCAATGAAAGATATTCCTCTATTTGACGTTCTATGTAACTTTAAATAAATATTACATACCTTATATTACACTTCGTTCTTTTTCTTAGTATTTTACATGCGAATGCTTTTTCTCTTGCATATAAAAATGATAATGACGCGTTACGTTATTTACTTATCTATAATGAAAGAGAACATTTTTTCAATGACTGAAAACATTGATTTAATAACGAAGAAGAAAAACTCTATATTTATCATTTGTGCATAATAAGCTTTTGTATAGAAAATTCTAGGACATGGACAAGTGTTAAAAAACAACCGCTAATCATATGCTCGATTTTGATTTTTACCCAATATATTTGATTACGTCATACTTGGTATTGTGGAGCATATTTATGTAAAGATATGCTCACAGATGCCTCGACGTCGCTAGATTGGAGAAAGTCGATGACTCAAGTAGTGTCCAGCTTGGGTATGACTTTTCTAAATTGGATCCACACCGACACTTCTGTTTTTTTTATCCGAATCGAAGCCAAATCTGCACCGAAGCTAATGGGCCTCTGATTAACATTTTCACATTAAGAGTACAGTTTTCAAGCTATTGTTTTATGTAAGAAATTATACTGTTCAGTTTCTTCCGTTAAAAGTAATAAAAGAAAAGGATTATATGAAATGTTAAAAAGATGCAAGTGAATCATTTGGTGTCTTTATGCTACTAAAATCTGACTGATATCGCTAAGAATACATTTCTTTGTGGCTGAAGACGTCGGAAAGAAACACAGTACTGGTGAAAACGATTGCAATCATGGATATATACAGGTATGCTTGTTTTTTGAAAAAGATAATAAACGTTCGTCTTTTACATACTTCATTGTCCTGTTCATCTATTCACTGAGATCATTATGTGATTCATCATCATCTGTAAATGAATTTTCATTAATATCAAATTTTAGTAATGGAACAATATGAATTTCCACTTCTGTGATATGTTCTCAATTACAATAAATCGTTCAATCATGATCGAACCGTTTTTCACTCGAATGCTTTTATATAAATTAGTAGTTTGAAAAAGTAAATGTTTTAAAGCGATAAGGTCTCATTAATTTCTAAGATGAGTTCAAATATGAGTTCGTACAGGAGATTCGAACCGACATTTGTTCTCATGCACGGCATCCGATTCTGTTAGAGGACACTAGTCTCAGATAGCTGATTGAAAGATTTTTTTCTAAAGTTGATCAGATTTGAAGGCGTGATTGAACGTTGTTTTGAGAAGTCATGACAAAAAAAAATAGAGTAAAATGCTGAAACTCCACTTGATAAAAACGGAAGACTTTTAAGATCGAGAGTCAGCTTTGCTCGAGATATCTCTCTAAATGTTGGTTCGTTATTCATTTCTCTTGCTTGCTACATAATTCTGTTTCGCTCTTCTTCGTATTATCTTTGCTTTTATTTCATGTCATTCCAAGTGTTATACAAATAAACTGAACTCATTCACACAATCATATAATCTAAAATAAGTTTCTGATTGAACCAAAGAATTTATCATAAATTATACTTGAAACAGTCACTTATTTGTTGGTAAATGATATTGCTATTGGATAGAGAGCATTGAAATTGATTTATTAAAAGAAAAGATTTGATTTATTGAAAGAAATATTCTGATATTAATGTTTTTTTCTTATAGCATTAAAGAATAAAATTCATTCGATTAGATTGACAACCTGTCAGTTACTAGAAGATACTCGAGTTTAATGTGTATTTTGTATGGTAAATAAAAGAAGTGAAAAGCTTTCAGATACCTATGTAATGTCATGCTTTAATTCGTGTTTTTGATATTGTATACAGAATAATTCTCCATCATGGTTGTCTTCATGTCGAATATGGATCTAAATCTTGTTCAGAAATGCAAAATGTTGAAATGAAATGAAATTTTCAAATATATTGTTTTCATTGCTGCTTGTTAATTGAGTCCACTAAGAAATACTCAACTAGCTTTTCAGATTAAATAATTCATTTTTACATGTTTCATGTTGAGATTCTTGTATGTACGTATAAAGAATATAAATAAAAGGTTTTTGAACTTTTCTTGTGTGTTGAAGAGAGTTATTGTTGTAAAATTATTGTATGTGCAAAATGTTGGCAAAGTACTTTAGACTTGTATAGAACATGACATATGTTTTTATTAATAAGTGTGAATGTGAGTATGTGTATGGGTCTGAGTCTAAGTCTGTGGTAAGATAAAGCAATCATACACGCTGATACGCTTATGTAAGAAACAAGAGATATTTTGTAAAAGAAAATAAATACAGCAAATGTTCATCGTCACAATGGACTAATAATGACTTTTTTTCATTTCGATGACATAATTGATTTCTACACTTAAGAATCGTGTTAACATATTTTTTTAATGTATCTAATAAAAAAAGGAATACTTTGAATATGTTTTCAATTGTGTTATTTCGCCGCTTTTTTTGACTTTATTTATTTTGATTAACAATATCATTGTCTTTTTATCGTTGTGTGCTTCAGAAAATATCTGCTATTTTTTTATTATATATCAAGGCTTGTGTCCATGCTCTTTTATCGTCATAGATAAAGGCAACTTTTTTCATACTAAGATTAACACTTACATTTTTTCATGAAATACATTTGTGATAAGTATTTAAAGCTAAACCATAATAATCAAATTCTTGATCATATATCAACTGGGCAGAAGTGGCTTGAGGAAAACTTCTCTCTATCTATATTTGAAAAGTAAAACGATGCTCTATATTTTGTTCCATATATCATCATTTTTTAGTTATGATTCAGATCGGTTTGTACTTGTAATTAGTCATTTATGATATTAGGATATTCATTAATAGGAAACTGCATCTACTCGATATCTTCTGATACTGCCTTGGTTAGAAATATGATAGGTTGTGTTTCATCTCGAACTTCATGAAATTATTTAGACCATCTTTTAATTCTTGTGAAAGATGATATCTAGACGCGAAAAAGAAAACTTATCTTTTCATGAATAACGTTTGGTTAAATAAGAAGTGTAGCGTACAATTTAATATAGAACAAAAAGATCTTTAATTATTACAAAATAGCTGAACAATAATGAAAAAGTGAAGAAATAAAGCAGTGTTTATGCTATTAATACATCTAAAGATAAATTATTCTCAAGCTTTATAAACAATATTTTAGTGTCAATGTTCTTACTTTTGATATACTCTAAGTAATATTCCTACATGAAAACTATTAATAGACAAAAATATTTTTACATGCTTTTTAAAGCTTTTTCTTTGTAAAACACAATATGAAAGGAGCGTTGAAGCATTAAGAGTAAAAGTTTACAGTCTCCCTTCTGCACACTATGACAGACATGAGAAACGTTTTTAGCAACAATACATCTTACACATTACAGATATCTTAGCAATACTTTCCTCCTCTGTGTCACAACACACTGCAGCAGATATTATTCACATACGATTAAAGACCTTACATCGATGAAGTCTCGTGACAATATATGTACTACTTCCTTATTGCATTTCTCTAGCATTAATAAAATCGATGGTGGAAAAATATTGTTTTTGAAAATAGAAAATAAATAAATGTGGAAACCTCGGATTTAAATCCGAGTGTTATATGTACTTCAAAAAGTCTAGAAACGATTCCTTAACCCAACAACTTTTGTTCAGAATTTT
This sequence comes from Rotaria sp. Silwood2, assembly GCA_905329745.1. NCBI lineage: Eukaryota > Metazoa > Rotifera > Eurotatoria > Philodinida > Philodinidae > Rotaria > Rotaria sp. Silwood2. The sequence goes on along the minus strand of CAJNSZ010000073.1, from coordinate 151,587 downwards.
CAAAATCTCACTTTAGATTCAGATTTTTCGACCCCGATTTGCTTTCGCCAACCTTCATAAAATATCGCTATTTTCTCAAAAACTCTTTCCTTGGCCCAAAAGTTTAAGCTCAAATTTTTAATGCTTTATATACCATTTTGTAGCTCGTGAAATTCTCTATCGAATGGTATATAATACTTGGGGTTTTCTTTTGACTATGATAGGAAAAGGTTTTTATGAAAGCGGGTATAGGTCGATTTTCGCGTAAGAGATCATAGGGAAAAATCAGTATTTTTGCAATAACTCAGGAAGAGCTCCTCCAATCAGGCTCATCTTCGAACTCGACCGAGACATTGATGAGACTAAACTGTGTAGAAAATTTCATCATGGTCTGACTCTCCTTTCGAAAGTTATCTTGTAAAGGGCCGGACGGCCGGACATACTGACCGATTCTAGACTGTACTCACTTTTTGAGTACACAAAAATAATCTCCCTATGATCAGCAATTGGATCTACATCATGTTTTACATTTTAGTCCAGGAGAAATTTCTCTAACATCTTTATTATAATAATGAAATGCTTCAAAATATTCTGTCCTTTTTTTTTGAGTTAGTTTAATATAACAATTCATAATATATGAGTGATCTTTCCTTTTGATTTGTTTCTATATCTTTCATTAATGGACTCTAATGCTGGTTTATATTCATATTTTCTCTTCGCATAAATAAAATCAATAGAAAATTAATTCAGATTTAAGTTGTTTGATTGAAATAGAAATGTAATTTATTATTCGAATATTTTTAATAAGAATTAAAGCTTCAATCATAATTATAATTTCCAAATATGAAACAACCAATGCTAAAATAAGAGATTCTTATATTTGAAAGATCTCAAGATGACATATAAAGTAAATATACATAATATATTTTTACTTTTGGAAATTCTTTTATTTTCACGTAAAAAATCCTCAAGATAAAAGAGAACTTATTGTGTTTGATATGGTTACCGATGATTGTCGGTAGATTGTTAATCGTCATTACATAATGCCATTTGTATAATCCGTAATTAATTCTTTTGTCAATATAATACTACATTAACATAAAAAAACACTGTTCATTGAATAAAGTATTTCAACTTCACCGTCATAGTGATTCTGTCGAACTATATTAAGAAAACATTTTGCTGTTTGATATGAAGGACGAGCTGCGATCATGAATACAAATTTTTTTCAAACTTGTAATGCTATATTATATGCGAAACGATACTGTAGTCATTATTTATCATGATGAAAATAGGTCCAGAGTTCAAAAGCTGTTTCTACGAACGAAGAGAATCAAACAAGAAAATATTTGAAAGTCTGTAAACTAATAAAAAAAAACGATCGAGATCTTAAATGTAAATATACCATTTGGTAAATATGTAATCATTGATAGCAATTATTAAAATCTATAAAATACTATTATTCTGTTAATCAGTTTCTTCAGTGCAGAAAATTTGTCTGCGTGTAAGTATTGAATATTTTTTGTTTAGTTTTCTTCGTATATGTTCTTTAAAAATGAGTTCGATCGTAGATCTTTTGAAAAAGAAATCAGATTTATAGATATAAATGCAAAAAGCATATTATAGTCAAAGTACTAAGAGATTTATTATCTTCGAATCATCTGTTTTGATTTAAGCAAATTATTTTTCTACATAATCATTATTTTCTGTTTCATTAGGTGACATATGAAGCCATATAAAGCTAAATACTTCAAAATTACTTTCAGTTGCAGACATGTAGAAATACGAAGAAATATTGAGAAGTACTAAGAAATACTGTGACGTATTGGGAAGTTTCAAAGAATGTAGAGAAAAATGAAGTACTTTCAGTAAGATTATTATAATTATTGCACAAAAGACAATTAAGAAAGATATTAAAGGGCTAAGCAAGCATATGAAGAAGTGTGATGCCGTTGTTTGGAGCAGTATTTTTTCTTTCAGATTTTCTCTGCTGATAGAGCGATTCGAACTTTGGAGGGGTGAACATCTACTTTCGATAGGGTTAACACATAATATACAGTAGTGTTTCAGAATTTCAAGAGAGTGAGTCCGATCTCTTCAGAGGCGTCATTGTTTCAACCTCCATGCTGGACAAAACACTGGTTTATAGAAGTATGCTTTTGTTCTTTGAAAAGAATTGACTCCGTGCTTTTCTTTTGTAATAAAAGTCAATACGTTTTACTTCATTTGAATTTCATGCAATTTTTTATATTAAATTTGAATCTGTCCTCATTCATTGAAATGAAAGAGTATGTTAGAAGAAGTCTTACACATGCTTTACGTTATAATCATATAATGAAAATGAAATCCATTGAATGGAAAAAATGTTACTATCGAGTTATAGGTTTCATTAAGATTCCAGTGCATGTAATGTACCATGAAAAAAAAAACCATTGTTTCTTTTTTTTCATATTATCAATTTCATTCGTATGATAAGCAAAGGTCTGGCAAAAGAACATCATTTGATATCATATTTAGGCTACGAGTAGAATTCGATGAAACCCAAAAAGTCTTCTAAAAAGATGCAGTATCATGACTTATACGAACAAGCAATAAGATTAACATCTTTTAATTATCTTTTGTGTTTTGTGAATATTTGGGTTCCGTATTATAGACATAACCAAAAAAATATGCTTACTTTTTTGAATACGATTGCTGGACTATAGCAGCTACGCGATTGTGAATTCGTATGATCGAGAGCCCTACATGCGTTCATTTTTTCGAATCTGAATTCGACCCGACAAATAACATTCGTTTTTTCTTTCCAACAAGTAGATTACCTTATTTCAATTTTTAGCATCTAAAAGTATATAAAGTTCATGAAAATAATAAAAACACATGAAAATTTATTTTCATACAAAAAATAACTGTCACAATAGAGTATACTATCATATTCAAGTTAAAGTATAAACTTTTTGAAATAGTTGCATTAAACGATAAAGAAAGAAAAAGAAGATAAAACAAAATACTAACCTCATAGTTGAAATTCATAAAGAATAAATCAAAATTCTCCTAAAAAACATGAGTGAATCAGATGATAATTGTTGATGTCGAGCCTCGAAAATTCCACCTGTTTGACTAAAAATCCTTTCAGATACTATCAAGCTCGCTGAGACAAACTAAAAATATTAATGTTGTAATGATTAGACTAGTTTCTCTTGTGTGTATATGAACAATTAAGCTTGTAATAAGTAGCTAATCTTTTTTTATGTAAAAGAATGGTTTTGTCACCATCGTAAAAGTAATTCACCCTTGATGTATGATGCTTTGACTTTCTATTGAAGATTGTCTAATAGTCTATATTCTTCACTTTGAATGGCTTTTTACATATTTTCTTTTTTGATCTTATTTCCTAATGATAACAACAACGAAAATATTAAAATATTTTAAAAAATGTTTATTTTTCATTTACCAAAGAAATTTCGCATATATTAGTGAATTATCTTGAACATAATCCAATTGATTGCGCAAAAATAGAGGACATGAGTACAGTTATATATAAATAGAATTCGACTAAAACCCGATAAATTTTTAAATTCAACGCGACAACGACGCGATTCGGCAATGTTGAACTGGAACCCGACCTCGAGTCGAGTTGCTAAACTTGAGAATGACTATTGTTAACAGCCAATATTACTCCGGTAACAAATTTAAGCTTCTCTTACAAGGTGATTCTTGAGTAGAGATGCACGGAACCGAGTCTTTTCGTCTCAGTCATTGTCTCGTTCTGAAACTTCTTTTCTATTGATCCTGGTCTCGTTCTAGAAATAACTTTTCCAGAATTTATTCGTATCGCATCTAAAATAATTAATATATACTCGTGTTTTTTTTTCTATATTTACTAGGCGATTAGCAATTTTTTTAGGTCATCACTCTTCAGTTCTGTTCTTATTTATATCACTTATAAGACAATTTCCTCAGAACTATATAATATTTAACCACATACACGACTTTCAGCCTTGGTCTCGGTAACTTTCTTTGCTGTAGTCGAATACCTCTCGTTTCGTGAGATATAAACGATTCGTTTTTATTACCATATAATGCTAAGAAGTCTTGATTCAAGAGAGATGAAGACTTTATCTTCGGACTAAAATCTGGCGCTGACGCTTATCTATCGCCAATATGAAATGAAAGTATTAGCTCTTAATAATTTCTAAAATATGTGATATAGTTTTATTTTGATTCCTAATATTAAAGTCCAATCTATTGACGGTGCAAGGGGTCTGATTGTTTTTGAGGGTACGAGGTAATGTCTTGCAGGAACGACTTTTGTCGATTGTCGTTTTCCCTTTCCGTAATGTTTTCAGAATTCGAATTACGATTTCATTTTTTGTATTTAAGAAAGACTAAAGAATGTTTCATGTTTCAGCCTCCCTTTTATGTATTTTTTATCTTCGCTGTATTTCAAGGTAAACAAGCATTGTTTACTATATATTTGAAGAGTAGCATCTAAGTTATTATCATCTAAGAGGAATTGCAATCCATTCCCATGAACCCTAAGTAAGTGCTATGCATTGATGAAAATATTGAAAACATTTCATCAAATTACTTGGTTTAATTTTTCTGTGTCACAATTACCAATGACAGCTGCCACTCGCTTAGTAATTCACTATGTGTCACTTATGTAGTTTTTTTTATTATTGTACGGTATTTAAGTAGGAAAATTTTATTTTCGCGTGCATATAGGAGACAACAGCACGACAATGTTTAATATAAATATGTTATACAGAATATCAGAAAAAAATGAAGTTTGATGAATTTTTTTTTCAATATTTTCATCGATGCAGCACCTTCTTGGGATTAATGCAAATTAATTGCGATTCATCTTGGGTAATAGCTTAGGTGCTACTCTTCAAAATAATATTAGCCACTGTGTGTTAATATTTGAATACAGCTAAGATAAAAAATAAATAAAAATGAAGCAAAAACGTATGAAGCACGCTTTATAATTTAACAAATTCAATAAGTTTGATTTCTAATAAAATTTTCAAATTCTATTCATATATGAGCTTTGCCCTCAAAGACTGTAGCTCAAACAATAAACTTATAACGTAAAACCAACTATTTATCTCAAGTGCCAAGAATAACTGTTCACTTTGTAAATTTATTTAACTCGTCACAAGCCATAAATTCGCATTTATTAAAGAATATAAAATTGGATACGTTACAAAAAAAAGTCAAATGAATTAAATAATTAAAAGAAAATTAAAAAATCTTTCATAGAGTCAAATATTAACTATTGATATTATATATTTTATTATCAATAAGAAAAAGAGAGACATACTACAAATGAAAACCAAACTATCACTACTGTTATCGATTTATTTATCATATTTCCATTATTCTCTTGAATAATCGAGTGGTTATTATTACGCTGACTTGGCGATGTCACTGATGGAAACATTGTTGTTTGTCTCATGGAAACCGTTGTAGCTTCTGTTTCTTCAATCATCGTTGTCTCTCCTATTGGAGTCGTTGTTCCGTTTGTCCTTGGAAAATTGACGTTTGAGTTTATAAACGAAATCAAAGATGACACTCGTGCATATACTCCTGGATATCCAACTCGAGCACATCCATTGCCTGTTGATGTTATTCCTGCTAATACCCAACGTTTATTAACAAAAGCCATTAATGGACCGCCACTATCACCTTGACATGTATCTACAATAAAATAAGCTTATTACAAATTATCATATATTATAGAAACAGACCTTTACCACCAGCCATAGTTCCCGCACAAAATTGCACTGATGGATTGGCCATACCTGATTGTTGACATTCATTTGACGTTGATGAATATGCTTGAACTGTTACTTGTTGAAGAGAATTCGATACATCCTGAACGTCTTCCAATAAGTAACCCCATCCAATAGCTACAAGATTATTATTCGTTTGAAATGGATCTTCATATTCTTTTGGTAAACAAATAAAAGTTATTTTAGAATTTGAAGATATTGTAAGTGGAGAAAATTTAAGAATAGCAATATCATTTTCAACAGTGTTTGGATCATATTTAGGATGCATAGTAATACTAATGATTGATCTTCGTTGAATAGTTGGAATGGATGCATCATTTAAATAATTAGTACCAGCAAGAATTTCAAACCTAGATATATAATTCATAAAATCATGTACACAATGAGCAGCTGTTACAGCATATTCAGGTGTTAAAAGACTTGCACCACATATATGTCCATCTAACAATTGAAGGGAAACAATCCAACCCCATGCATAATCAGATGCTGTTTCTCCACCAACGATTCGCGATGTAACATTGGTGGTTGATACTGAACAACCACATGAAATACTTGGATCACATTTATATGTAGTACCAGATATCAAATAAATATAAGAGAATACAATGCATATGAATAGTAACATTTTATACGTCATTTTTTAACTTTTACTAATGAATCAAATATTTTTACACTTTTATAACCTGCTTTTGGAAGCCATGGGAAAATCCATTGACTAATCATGGAATAAATGTGTCTTTTTGATTCGGATGATTGAGTCCAGCTTGCAAAGGAATATGGGAAAAAACATACAGATCACTTCTAATTATTAAGAAAAATACATGAAAGTACACCATGTCGTAAAGGTGTATAACATACAAATGTAAGTAATGACAGTCTGATTTCTCATAATCGTTAAAAGGGAGAAAACAAATTTTTTTTCCATTCGAATGAAACACTTTCGTCTATTTGACGTTTTATGTCATTTTAATGAATATTACCTACCTTATATTACTCTTCTTCTTCCTTATTACTATTTTACATGCAAATGCTTTTTACTCTTACGTGTAAGAACGATGACACATGATGTTGTTTACTCCTGTATAGTGAAAGAGAACATTTTTTCAGTGACTCAAAATGTTGATTTGATAATAAAGAAGAAAAACTTTATGTTTATCATTTGTGCATATTAAGCTTTCACATAAAAAATTCTAGGACATGCACAAATATTAAAAAATGTCTACGAATCGTATTCCGGATTTTGATTTTTACCTAATATATTCCATTACGTCGTACTTGGTATTGAGGAGTATCCTTATATAAAGATATGCTCACATGTGTCTCCACATCGCTATAATTGAAGGAAGTCGATAACTCCAGTAGTGTCCGGCACGGGTATGACTTTTCGAAATTGGATTCACACCGGCACTTCTGTTTTTTATATCCGAACCGAAGCCGAACCTGCACCGAAGCTAATGGGCCTCTGATTAACATTATCACATTAAGAGTATAGTTTTCAAGCTATTGTTTTATATGAGAAATTATACTGTTCAGTTTCTTCCGTTAAAAGTAATAAAAGAAAAGGATTATATGAAATGTTAAAAATATGCAAGTGAATCATTTGGTGTCTTTGTGCTACTAAAATCTGACTGATATCGCTAAGAATACATTTCTTTGTTACTGAAGACATTGGAAAGAAACACAGTATTGGTGGTAACGATTGCAATCGTGGATATGTCGTATCGAAGTTACACCGGTCGACAAAGTTATTTCTTTGTCGAAGTTATTTTTTACACATTTATTGATAAATAATTTTATTAAATTGAATATCCGGCAACTGAATCTATGATCAAAACTAAACATTTTCTAACAAATGTATATTTATTTAACAAATTTGTTAAATAAATATACATTTGTTAGAAAATGTTTAGTTTTGATCATAGATTCAGTAGCCGAATATTCAATTCAATAAAATTATTTATCAATAAATGTGTAAAAAATAACTTCGACAAAATTGTTGACAAAGTTATAACTTTGTCGACCGGTATAACTTCGATATGACAGATATATACATGTATGCTTGTTTCTTGAAAAAGATGATAAACGTTCGTCTTTTACATACTTCATTGTTCTATTCATCTATTCACTTAGATCATTATATGATTCATCATCATCATCTGTAAATGAATTTTCATTAATAACAAATTTTAGTAATGGAACAATATGAATTTCTACTTCTGTGATCTGTTCTCAATTACAATAAATCGTTCAATCATGATCGAACCGTTTTTCACTCGAATGCTTATATATAAATTAGTAGTTTGAAAAAGTAAATATGTTTTAAAGCGTCAAGGTCTCATTAATTTCTGAGATGAGTTCAAATATGAGTTCGTACAAGAGATTCGAACTGACATTTGTTCTCATGCACAGCATCCGATTCGGTTAGAGGACATTAGTCTCAGATAGCTGATTGAAAGATTTTTTTCTAAAGTTGATCAGATTTGAAGGCGTCATTGAACGTTGTTTTGAGAAGTTATGACAAAAAAAAACATCGAGTACAACGCTGAAACTCCTGTTAATAAAAACGGAAGATTTTTAAGATCGAGAGTCAGCTTTGCTCGATATATCTCTGTATATGTCGGTTCGTTATTTATTTCTCTTGCTTGCTACATAATTCTGTTTCCCTCTTCTTCGTATTATCTTTGCTTTTATTTATGTCATTTCAAGTGTTATACAAATAAACTGAACTCATTCACACAATCATTTAATCTAAAATAAGTTTCTTATTGAACCAAAGAATTTATCATAAATTATACTGAAAACAGTCACTTATCTGTTGGTAAATGATATTGCTATTGGATAGAGAGCATTGAAATTGGTTTATTAAAAGAAAGAATTTTTGATATATTGTAAGAAACATTCTGATTTTAATGTTTTTTCTTATAGGATTGAAGAATAAAATTCATTCGATTTGATTGACAACCTGTCAGCTGCTAGAAGATACTAAAGTTTAATGTGTGCTTTTTATGTTCAAGGCTTTTGTTATCTTTCATCTTTCGATAACAATGCCCGCTTTCATCGCAGATGAAAATCGAAAAAAAAACTGAAATTCTTGAAAATAGTAAATATCTATATCAGTCAACTCAGTTTTTTTACACTAATTTCGAATATGACAATGTTATTACATAAAAGTTTGGTTTTGAAGAAGAAAAATACGAATTATGTAGCAAGCAAGAGAAATAAATAACGAACCGACATATAGAGAGATATCTCGAGCAAGGCTGACTGCCAATCTCGAAAATTATCCGTTTTTATCAAGTGAAGTTTCAGCGTTTTACTCTATTTGTTTTCGTCACGACCTCTCAAAACAGTGTTCAATGACGCCTTCAAATCGGATCAACTTTAGAAAAAAAATCTTTCAATCAGCTATCTGAGACTAGTATCTTCTAACCGAATCGGGTGCCGTGCATGAGAACAAATGTCAGTTCGAATCTCCTGTACGAACTCATAATTGAACTCATCTCAGAAATTAATGAGACCTTGACGCTTTAAAATATATTTAATTTTTCAAACTACTAATTTATATATAAGAATTCGAGTGAAAATCGGTTCGATCATCATTGAACTATTTATTATAATTGAGAACAAATCACAGAAGTGAAAATTCATATTGTTCCATTACTAAAATTTGTTATTAATGAAAATTCATTTACAGATGATGATGATGAATCATATAATGATCTAAGTGAATAGATGAATAGGACAATGAAGTATGTAAAAGACGAACGTTTATCATCTTTTTCAAGAAACAAGCATACATGTATAATCTACGGTTTGCGAAAATTTGCCTCTATTTCCGAATCTAC
>CAJNSZ010000073.1:62703-141893 GCA_905329745.1 Rotaria sp. Silwood2 | reverse complement strand
AGATTTCAGGCTGAAATTTTTATCACAAGGTGCCCAGCCCAAGATACATCTACACTGAAAATTTCGTTAAGATTCGATGTTCTATGGCAAAAATAAAATTTTGGGTGGGGGGTGGGCCTTAACAAACCTTTGTTATATGTGGAGATTTCAATGCAAAACATACTACTTGAAATTGTATGTCGAATAATATAAATGGAAATCATTTTGTATCATGGTTAGAACAGACAGGAAACGAGATGATCTTTCCATCTAAACCTACTTCTCGTCGTTCAGAAGCTGTAATTGATTTTGGAATAACTCACAATGCTAATGGATGGACTTGTGAAACACTTGATGAAGGAACTTCTCACCATTATCCAGTTTTTTTCCAATCTCCTTAGTCTTTTTCAAGTAACTTCTCTTTTCGTAAAACAAACTGGAATATTTTCACAATATTTCTTCAGTGCGTGTATGAATATTGGCTCTCTCTAGTGTATAATTTTGAGGAACAAACTTTCGTTTCTTTATTTTCTCAATTTATAGCTGCATTGTGGGATAGATGTAGCACATATGAAGATACTAAGACGTATAGGAGACCGTGGCCACATTATCTTGTCCGAATGGTTAGAAATATGAATCGAAGAAGAAGAATATATAGAAGGGAAAAATCTCAAATTCATTTAAAACATTTTATTATTGCTGAAGAACTATTTCTCATTGAAAGAGTATCATATTTACAAGAAACAAGGAAGCTGAGATTAGAATGGATGAGAGAAGGTCAGAATATATGGAAAATTGCGCGACCATATTTTCAAATGTATACACCAGCTTTTCGTGGTTTATTATTGTCTACTGGAAAAGAGAGAGACCCTCAAAAAAGTGGTTTATATCTTAGGTGATTTTTATGATACACACTTTTCTGAACCGAATTTCGACCCATCTAATGCTTGTCATAGAAGATTTTTAACAGTTTACACTCAAATTGCCTATACACCTGATATACCACTTAAAAAAATTACATATGAAGAGGTTATCCATGAGTGGGAAAAGTTTCTACCAAAGAAATCAACAGATAGTACAAATACATCTGCTTTTCTACTTAAAAAGTTTCCTTCAAAGTATTTGGAAATTATTACAATTCTTTTTGATAAATGTGCCAAAAAAGGAACGGTTTTTAAAGCAAGTAAGCATGCGAAGGTCATTTGTTTATCCACAGATGGAATGTATCCTGCTTTAGGCAAATTAAGACCAATTTCTCTATTACCAAATATCGGCAAATGGTTCGAAAGAATAATACATCAAAGGATTCTTGATCGGTGTAGACTGCACAATATATATACGGATGAACCAGTCTGGATTTTCACCAAACCATCGACTACAAACAAGAATCCTTTCATTAATCGAAGATTTAAGGTTGACGGTAGCTGCATGTAATCGTCCTGCTCTAGTCATTTTCGTAGGGTTTTTATCTGCTTTCGACCGTATGTGGTTTTCAGATTTGATTACCCATTTACATGATCTGGACATGCCTCTACTTTTTATTCGATGGATTTTTTCGTGGTTGAAAAGTGGCTCTTTTTCAATATTCATTTTGGTAAAGCTACTTCAAGAAATATTAAAATGTTGGTAGGTGCGCCTCAGGGTTCAGTTCTTGCAGCTACGCAATTTAGGTTACATGTTCATTTTTTAGCATCGTTTTTCTTTCAAACAGTAACCCACTTGTTTGCAGATGATTTAGCTCTTGTTATTACAAGTTCACTTGAACAAGAGATTTCCGATGAACATAATAGAACTTTAAGAACGTGCACGTATAGTCTTAAAGCAACTTGAATAATTTGTTGAATATACTATATTACCTGTTAATGTATCTAAAACGAAGGCAATTCTAGTACATAGTGTAGTTGCACCACAATACCTGAAATTAAGATATAAATCCCAGCCGATTGAATATGTGAGAAAATTCAAATATTTAGGAATTATCATTACAACAAAACTAGGCTGGAGTCTATATATATCAGGAAAAATGAAAAACATAAGAAAAGTTTATAATGGAATGAGACTTTTTTTCCATAAAATACCAAAAAACGATATTAACATGAGAAGAAAACTTTTTCTAGCTTATGCATTACCACATTTTTTATGGATTTTTTTTGCATATGATTTTTTTTTGACCGAGAAACAAAAGGAACAAATTGAACATGTATATGGATCTGATCTCAGACTATTAGTTTACTCGGTGCATGGTTGGGATGATTTTACAACATCGACTCTGAGCCAAGAAAAATCCCTTCGTGACTATCTTTATTCCTATTGGCGTAAGTGTTCCTTACATTTAGAGATAGCAGAAGAAGCTTTGTGTTATCAAAACAGCTGAACAACATATTTAATTGCTACATCACCTGACAAGAGTTGGTATAAAAGTATGAAGTTGAGAAAAAATAATTAACATGTTTCTAAACAGATTAGCGAAGAGGGCTCAACATAGTAGGATGGATTGGTTAGAATTTGAAGACATCCAATACAAGCAATACGAATATTTCAAAAACTCAACCAACTTCCTGAATGTATTTGCATATAAATATTTTATAATGCCAACATAAATGTGTGACGACCTCAGCTGTACAAAAGTATATTTATTAATTCAATCTTATTACTCTTACTTCACAAATTTTTTTGTAACCATAACTTCCGATGTATTATGTCAAATATCTTTTTTGTTTATTCTTCTATATGTGCATATTTTATGTGTACTTGGAGGTGTGATTGACATTGTTATCTATCTAATAACTTATTATTTTGTTCTCTGATGTCATTTTTCTTTTCTTATGAACCTAAACATGGCACAATAAATAATCCCTAGTCGACTCTCCCCAATGATATCACCGGTGAGTCCCCTGAAAAATGCGAAATCCCTGGTGAGTCCCTGTCGTGAGTCCCCGGGGAGTTGAATATCTCAGAAATCCTCTGAAATTCCCCGGTGACTCCCCAAATTTTATGGAGTCGCTCTAAAATTTTCATAAATTTAAATTTTTTAGAACGTTCCAATGGTGGCCTCTTGAAAGACCTTGATAATACTCATAAATTCCCTAGGGAGTCCCCGGGGAGTCCCTGAATCCCCTCTTAACTCCACCAGGGATTTTTCTAGGGATGAATATTAAAAAAAAGTAAAATATATATATCAATTAAATAACAGTTAGATAAAATAAATCTCGATTGATATTGAACATATTTCAATGTTATCAATAAATATTCTACAGCATCAAAACTATATTCTTTTCTATTTTCTATTTTATTATCTATTCAAAATTTTAACTAAACTTACTATTCAATAGTAACACATTATTCTTACTTAAGGGTAACAAAAAGTTTTGTCATCGTTAAATAAAAATATAAAGATAAAGAGATATATTCAATTTTATTTCATCAGATGTTCACAATAGTTATTATGATTATTTATAGCAAGTTCAATCCTTTCGACATAATTTATTATAAGTTATTTTGACCTCTTTTTCGAAAAAAATATTTAGCTACCTTGGAAACCGCCTGCGCACATCATACTTCATTTGTTTTAAAACTTAACACATTCACCACGATGCGACCCATCGGTGGGTCTCGATGTGGTTAATCGTCGTGGTCATATCGCCCACAATGTAACACATTCTTTTAAAAATCATTCAAATAGTCTTTCTTGTGCAGTTTTTAACGCTCTCTCCAATGATATAATTATTTGAAAGCTAATTTTGATTTTATAATGGTTGAGAAAAACAAGACTTATTGAAGATTCGCACCAGCACATGAGTACTTGTTGAAATGTAGACCTAGTCCAAGATGTTTTTTCGATAAGAAGTACACCATCGTGTAGAGCATTCTTTTTTCTATCGAATTATATATTTTGAAAACGAATTCATATAACAATAGAAATGAGATGAGGCAAGGGTTAAGCAAAAATGCACATCTTTTATTAACATGAAAAAAATGGGTAATTTTGACGAGAAAATTTTGTTAAAATTCAGAACATGGGTTTAAGAAGCTGATTTTTAGAGGAGATAGACAATGAAATATGGACTACTCAATGGTAAGATCAGAAAGTTGTTAACCTATTGGCGAGGGTATGATCCATCGATGAACCGGACCGTTCATCTATTGGATCGAATCGTGTTCAATGTGTTAAAGAAATTTTGTTTGATTCTGTCAATTGTGTCCGTGTTCTAGCACTAACTAATGATGAGATATGGATTTGTTTTCGATAGGTTAGTGATAAGTCATCTGATGCTAGTTGGCATATTAAAGATGAATCGTCAAAGACTATTGTTCATGGAGACAGATTTCAAGCAAACCTTTGTTTCGTATATTCATTAAATTAAATATCCCTGAGTGTGTCGATAAAGGCAGCACTGTAGGACAACAGTATTATATTGAAAATTATCTGAAGTCTTTTGTTAATATAATATAGAAACAAACAGAGACGTTAGGTGCAAAATGTACAAAATTATTTGACGGTCATCGGTAACTCTATACTCATCCGATATTATTTACTATTTGACAGAAGAAGGCATTAATATAATGTCGTATCCACCATATTCGTCATATATAATACTACATAATCTTTGGTTAAATAATTCTATTGACTATAGTCAAACTGATTAAATAAATGAAATATGATGTGTTCATACGGTTTCCAAGGTAGTTAAATATTGTTTTCGAAAAAGAGGTTAAAATAACTTTTAATAAATTATGTCGAAAGGATTGAACTTGCTGCTATAAATAATCATAATAACTATTGTGAACATCTAATGAAATAAAATTGAAAATATCTCATTATCTTTATATTTTTATTTAACGATGAGAGAACTTTTGATTACTCGTAAGTATTTTATTTTTATATCATCGACTTTCGTTTTCACAATTATTTTTATTATATTTTATCCTGATTGATAAATTTGTTTTATCAATAAAACTAAGAAGTTTTTTATCTAATATTAATAAAACCTTGTCTTGTTAAAACAGTTTTTACATAGTAACAGATTTTACTAATTAAAATTGATTAAAATATTATTTTTGTTTCATCCATTTTAAATATAATAATTATTTTTTTAATTAAGATAGAATATTAATATTATCATTTCATTTCATTTCATTTCATTTCATTTCATTTGTTTATCATATAAGTTGAATATATTATTTTCAGTTCTATTTCGTTGATTTGTTCGTGAAGGCATATTCAACAGGCTCCTATATGATCTGTATATCAGTGAAAATGTTCCATATCGAATTTATGCCTATATAATAGAAACAGACATACATTTATTATTCGTATTTTTTCGAATAGTTTTATTCTCTATTGAACATAATCATATTTATCAACTGATTTGAAAATCGATTAACAAGAATATATTCGATTTTTTATTAAAAATAAAATAATAATTCGAATAATTAATAATAATTAGTCGAACAGAATTTTTTCAATAAATTTAATGAATTCAAATTAATTTTAATTCGATTATTCTGAAAAAACGTTGAGGATTTGTAGAAAAAACAATATAGAGTAAGAAGGGGTGATTTGGCACAAGAAATTGAATCTTTGTGTTGCAGCACACATAACTTTTTTATTTTAAATGATAGAAGAAAAATTTTGGTACAAAGTATGTAGAAAAAATATATTTTTATCGAATGATGTTTTTACTTTCTCAAAATCTTTTAAAATAACGTTTTCATGATGATTTTAGTGAGATCTACCAGAAACTTTGCCAAATCACCCCGCATGGGGTGATTCGGCAATTAATGTATATATGCGGGGTGATTTGGCAATCCCAGCTATTTTTCTAATAAATAGCAAAATCTAATTGTTCGAGTTGTTTTAAATGAATTTTTGATAAAAATTATATCATTCGATAGCCCAAACATTTCTCTACAACTTCATACTAATCTTTGTTCTCACTTTTTTACCAAACCAATGTACGATCATTTACAAAAAGAGCACTGAAGAAAAAAATTCTGCCAAATCACCCCACACGGGGTGATTTGGCAATTAATGTAAAATTACGGGGTGATTTGGCAAACTCAGCTGTTTTTGCTGGTACCAATAAAACTCTTTTTTTTTAAGATAAAAAAAAGATTTCCATGACATTTTTTTACAGAAATGTTCCTCATAAAAAATTACACAAGACTAAAGCATTTCTTTACTTATTTCTCTAATAATTTTTCAATGTAGCAGGGATACTAATCATAAAAAAGGAAACACAATGGAAAGGCGATTTTTTTATCAACAATATTTTTTAAAAATAATTGGATATTCAGAATCAGCATTAAATTCTGAGTAAACTGATGTATTTGTTTCTGTCGAAAGACGACTTTTAATTTTTATCGATTTCTTTGACACCTGTGGGGGACCACAGGATTGAGTGAAGAAACAAATTTTTTTCAACTTTAGCCAAAATTAATGAACTTACCATCATTTTACTCAGAATCTAACGCTGATTCCCAATATCATAGCTGAATTCCTTGAAAAATCACTATGATGATGGAAATACTGGAAATATGAAAGAATAATAAACCAATTCCCATACAATTTCGCACCTTGATTAGTGAAAACTACTTCAACTTTAGCGAATTTACCATCATTTCACTCAGAATTTAACACTAATTTCGAATATCATATTCGTAATATCTATGAATTAATTTTCACTAATCAAGGTGCGAAATTGTATGGGAATTGGTTTATTATTCTTTCATATTTCCAGTATTTCCATCATCATAGTGATTTTTCAAGGAATTCAGNGATGTAATCGTGTTACGCAAAGATATACGGATAACCTTAAGAAGAAGACCAGAAAGATTGATGATAGTAGTAGATTATACAACACTGATTGAAAAGAGCATATTGTATAACACACATCAGAAAGTATTCCTCCTTTCTGTATTACAACAAGAGAGGATAATCAAAAGAACGGAAACGCAAATATGTGAACAAGAAAGGATGTCCAAGCATTATTGGCACAACTATTACTATTATTCAATTGAAACATAAGGGTGTGGGTGTAGGTCTGGATCTGGGTGTGGATGAGGAGAAGATTACCAAGTTCCCACACCCTTTGTCGATAAAATCACATAAGACAACATCGTAACAAGTTTAATTTTTATTCAAATATTCACTTACTCGATGTCCAAGGAAAATCATCTGGCCGTCAAAGACGTAATGTTTGAAAATATGGAATATAACTAGCAAGAAAAGATACAAGATTTTTCTCAACACGAATTAAACCATTTGAATCTCTATGACAACTGGGAACAAAAATTCAGCGTATCGAACTGAATTCAATGCGTTTTTTCGCAGTTTATCAGATGTCAAAAAATAAAAGGAAAGCAATGCCTCAAAGTTATAGTAGATTATTTATTTACCCAAAAAAAATCATACAATGAGAATAATAAAAACGAAACAGTTTAATAATAGTTCATATATGAAAACAAGGATTACACGAATTTTTCTTTATCATACTTTTCTTTACTTTTAATTACTTGAAAATATTAGTTTGTTTTTTCTTAATATCCTTATTAGTTTTTAGTGTGGGGGGGGGGATGTAGATCGCCCCAATAGTAGAAAATTTTCAACGGTTTTCAGCTACAACAGTAGATTTTCTGTACGTTTTACCACTTTTTTCCGAGATTTTGTTGCAAATATTACTTTTACACCCCTGCCCCCCAATCTTAGACGCTTCGCATGGCCTCTGCCCATACCTACAACTTAAAAGAGGACAGATGAACCCCAACATTTTTCAGGTAAAAAGTTGAAAAAATTGAAATATATTTTACAAATAATTCTGCTATGTCCAAGGAAACGAGATATTTCTATAATGACTCTTCTAGAAGTGAATAAAGAGAATATGAAATTATACTGTTGTGTAGTACTGTTCGTGGGCTATCTATCACAATATAAAACAATTCGAAGAGCACTTGTATAGAAGGTGATATCTGTGGAAAAATGTTTCCAAGTTTTTTTGCAAACAGCGGTATATCATTTTATCATACGTACTTTAATGACCTCAGAAGCCTACAACAAGGTTAATTTTATTAAATATTAGAAAAAAGCTCAATTGTCGTCTTGGTATCGTTACATGCTTGTTGATTATTAACATGATCTAATCGACACGGTTCTCTATATTGTCGTTTTTGTTGTTGTATTCTACGCGTATATTTACTTGTGTTTGCTTCTTACTTCACTACCGATATTGGCGTACATGGTCTTCATTTAGTTCTGCAAGATGTTCTTTACACATCAATAAAACTTTGTTAATCATATGACTTAATAATGAAGTAATAATAACTTCATTTTTCTCTTCTTCATTACTAGAACTATAATTTATATCATTCATTGTGATTTATTATCATAAAATACAACTAGTAATATAAATTAACTCAATGGTGGATAAATAGAGCTATAGATACCTATTGTATCATTATGTGACTGTATTTTTTTTGCTTTGATTCTTCTTTTGAAAAGAGAAACGTGAGACGAACAAAGTATTACTCACTGTTGCTTTGTCAACATTCGCATGACAAGAGAAAAGAAAAAAAAGAGGGTATGGGTGTGAAATATGGTCTTCTTTTTAACCATACCCACATCCTTTCTTTTTACTGTTTACAATATATGATAGTAATATTAGGAAAATCATTTTTTGGCTCAACTTAATCAGCATGCAAAAATAAATTTTCTGTCCTATTCTGTTCTTTTCTTTTCTTTTATATTTGGCTTTTAGAAAACAGAATATAATAACAAAGTGAAAAGTGCTGTCAATAGCAGCTAAAGTTGTAAAATTCCAAGTAGATAGAAAAAAGAAAAATCCACTTGACTCAATTCCATGTTATATAAAATGGAAGAACAAAAAACTCAAAATATTTGACAGCACTGAATGGCGACTATCGAGAAGTACAGCGTAAGAGATGATTTCAACAAAGAGGGTGTGGGTTTGTAGGTATTATGTGTTTCCTCACGCATAAACTCATATCTACATCCAGACAGAAAAACTGTCATAGTTTTATCCATACTCATCTAAAATAAACTGATTATATTTTAATTAAAATCTAATAATTCAAGTATTGACTGTTGTATTCGTTTTATTGACCATTAAAACCACAGCCAAAGACAATCTTTTATAAACTCACGTTGATTATTGTATTCATGCAATAGTTATCATCAACATCTGTACTTATTGAAACATTATTTGAAAAAGAAAAGCTATTTGATAGGTTGGAAAATAATTATAAGCCGATTTTTTTTCTTAGATTTTAATTTCTAATAAGTGACAATAGATTGATAGATCTATCAGACAAAAATGAAAACTCAATACAATAGAAGTAGTTCGATTAATCAGTTTCAAAGTCTTTTGTTTTTCAATAGATGTAAAAGAATATGATCATTTTATTAATATGCGCATAAGCATCTCTATTCAACTGTTGAATTTAATTTCACTGCAATCCTATATGTATAGAGAGAGAAATACAATTCTGCACAGAGTAATCATATTATTGCAAACAAGCCTAGTCTAGTAAATAAACATTGTCTTCAATGTTGTTTTAATTATGTTGATATTGTCAAATTCGTTTAATGATCTTGATTATTGTCGAATACTAATGTTGGTGTTTTTAATTCATCTGATTCAATGAGTTCATTAGTTGTAACTTTTCCAAGTATTGATTCTCGAGTTTTTCGTTCATTTCGATGTCGTTCAACATTAGCTTGAAAACCTTTTAAACCCATTCGACTTAAATAAAGTTCACGTTGACGTTGTACTGTTGTTGTTATGGGATGATAATCTTTTGGACGATCTTTTTTTATATCAATTGGTGCATCAGTGTCACTACTTGCTACTGGTATATCAAGTGTACCAAGAAAATATTTTGTAAGACCATCAAGTATATCAACACAGTGCATACGATCATGTTCACATATTGGTAAATCCATAGCAACAAGTGCTAATTGATTTGGTTTAGCAATACGTAGTGGTGGTTCAAGATTGTCAACAAAATCTGATAATTGATCATATCGTATAAATTGTGAACCTGATGGATCTAAACGTTGCCATTTTTCATAATACATATCATAATCATCATCGGTTAAGCCCTAAACAAAAAGCAAGAAAATAAAAAAAAAAACTTTTTTTTTATCTATTTACTTGTTGTACATCTTCTTGTGCTTGAGAAAAATTTTCTAATATTACTGCAATATACATATTTACCTAAATGATAATATGAAATCAGCAAAGTTCAAAATAATAATTTTTAAATTCTTACCACAACAAGAGAAGTAATTATTACATAACTCACAAGAAATGGTGTTGCAATAATCGTATCACCACAATCACCTTTATGTGATGGTGTGCTTATAGTTGGATCACAATCTGGTGGTTGATCATTTGTTAATGCTTGAAAAACACCAGACCAACCAGCAGTTGTACACATTTGAAAAAGTACAATTATTGAATTAGGAAATGTTTCAAAATTAAATAAATCTGTTATGCCAGCTGATTTTCTTACATAACCAAAAAATGACATGCCAAATATCGAATAGATAAACATGACAAGAAAAAGAAGAAGACCAATGTTAAATAAAGCAGGCAATGAAACAGCTAATGCAAAAAGTAAGGTTCGAATACCTTTTGCTCCTTGATAAAAAAAAAAGAATAAAAATGAAAACTTTAAAAAGTCTACGATTTATTTATTCCTATCAAATCAAACCTTTCACAAGACGTAATATTCTTCCAACACGTGCAACACGAACAACACGCAATAAGGTTGGATTAACAAAATATTTTGCTATAATTTCTCCTAATGTTTGTCCTAGAAAAAAAATGACATATGTAATAAAAATGAATAAAAAAATAACATACCAAGAATTGATGCAATTACAATGACAAAATCAAATATATTCCATGGAATAGTAAAATATTTAAAATTTAATGCAATCAATTTCATAATACATTCAATAGTAAATCTAAATTAGTATTAATATATAACAGAAACAACTTTTCCATATTATTCAGATTTTAGTTGTATTTAATGAATAAGGAAAATTTTTGTTCCTACTTTAGAGTGCGTACTGCATTTAATATTTAATCAATATTGATTTATATCAGTAGAACTTAGCTTATTGTGGTTTGGTGCAGTTGTTTTGCATCTTTTTCAAAACGACTGATCTAGTGTTAATCCATCGATCATCACTATTACATCTATAATTTCCTGGAACTCCTATCAAGAAAATTCGGACGAAACAACAAGGCTTTGGCATGCATGCCATAAAACTTCATCTTGACAAAACATGAGTGATTATTAGTAATATTTTATATTTTGAAATAGTCTATATTTAGTTGATCTACTTTATATCTGACGTCATGAAAATAATACGATCTTCGTGTGTGTAAAGACTAGTACCTGACGTGATTCATGATCACTGTCACGGCGATCAAAAAACTTGGTCACGCCAGGTACCATCATACTGAACCATGTAAATCGCAGTATCCTTTGAAGTATGACTGTTTACAACTAGATAAGCACGCAAACTCATTGACATGATATAGACTTTTCAAAACTTTTTCTTATGTAACATCCGCTAAGTAGACCAACTGGTAGGCTATGAACATAGAAGGAAGTCTACTTTTGACGAGCGAATAGAGAAATCTAAAAAATGACCCGAATCCAAACTACTAAGTTTAAGTTTCTGTGATTGGCTCAGCACCTAACACTTATTTACAACTGGACTTATGTAACAGAACTTTCTTTGTTTAAAAAAAATGACATTATACTACAAAATGTACAGTGATGCTTTTTCTGCAGATATGTCCGCTCGAAGCTGGTCGGAAATATAATTTAAATTAGCAATATGTAGTGAACAAACCTATGTATTATGATCTTTTCCAATTAATTGTTCTGCTTGTAATATTAGCTAAATTGATTTGAGCCTCTACTATGATTAAAGTAAATTTTATTATTGAATTTACCAGAAACTAAACATAATCGTATGTGTGTCACTTCATATTCTGTAAGTCGAGAAGAAACTATTGCTGAATGATATAAATTAAGAGTATAACAAAATGTACTACTTCGAAATTGTTTAACTCTATTTTCATTTATTCGTAGAAATTGCATCAAACATTTGTAATTTACTCATATGTACAACATAAAAGAGAATATGTAAGAAAGCTATACTTCAGACTGACCAATATTAATTCTTCTAACAGATTGCAAACTTATTATTGATTATTTACTTACACTGCAACGAAAAAATGATTAATATATCCAAGAACAAGATCAAAAGTATCGCTTTGATTGTAATGTTCAAGACACATACAAAGCATATTAAGAAAAATACATATCATTATAAATATATCAAATTTTTGACTTGTTGTTACATCAAAAAGAAACCTTGCAAGAGCAAACTAAAATAAACAGAAAATTAATATACATATATATGCATTTATTTTTTTTTTTTTTGAAAAGTTTACTCTAGGTCTTGGCAATGCTTTAGTCGGTTTTTTATTACCCATTTTTTTCATAGCATTATAATATTTTTTTTGATCTTCTGTCATAAACATATCTATTGAACCATCAGCTCCTAACTAAAATTTATAAAAAAAAGAACAACATTTTTCTATTTTCTATCATCTTATTAGATTAATAAGAAACACTTAATTTTCGTTTTTGTTGATTAAAATTATCAATAACAACACCAATAAATAAATTAAGAGTAAAAAATGAACCAAATATAATAAATAAAACAAAATAAATAAGAATATAAACATTAGTTTCATATTGTGGTTGAACGTCTATCTAAAAAATTATATTATAAAAACAAAAACATAGATGTAGAAAAAAAAAAACTAATAGAAATAGCTACATACTTCTTTGGCATCAGTTGCATCAGCCATTATTTCAATCCAACCTTTGAAAGTTGCCTATTTAAATAAAACAAAAATTTAATTATTGTCAGAATAACTGAGATGTGTGTAGCCAACTTAAGTTCTGGTCTCGGTCACCGAGACTAGGACCATCAGAAAGAGAACTTGCCGCGATCGGAACCAAAAAAAAACATGATCGCCCATATCTTTCAGTGCAATGTAATTGCTGTTGCTGATCATAGGGAAAAAACGTGCGCCTACGACTCCCTAATGACAAGACGCTATTCATATAGAGTCTGTGAGGGTGGATCCGAACTTTTATCTTCATTCTTTAAGACTTGTTTTAGATCGTGTTTCACAAAAATAGTTGCTGATACGTACCAAAAGTGTTTCTTTTCATGATTCAGTTAAATTTACTAAGATATACAATCTTTCAAGTTTTATCAATTGAGTGAGATAATATCAATATTGAAGATTCTTTTCTCTCGATTTATTCCTAAGATGACTACTCTTTCTTACTGTACTTTTAGATAAACATTAATCTTTATGGAAATGTTGAAAAACAAAATTTTTCAACAGTTATTCGTTTATGTGTGTTATAAATTAAGTGAGAATAATTTTATAGATCTTATTTAAACAACTTTTAAAGAAATAATTTATATAACTTGTTAGTTATTTTTCAACATACGCAACAAACATAGAAATGTAGGTTTGTCTCAATAAAAATTTCATTATAATATTTATTTTCTATTTTTTTAACTTGATAGTTTTGTTAAACTTTCTATAGGAAAATATCTTTTGATTTATTTATGAAATTGAATTTAATAACTTACAACTTGAAATAAAGCCAAATAACCATTAAGAACATGATCAAAATTAACTCGTGAATTTTCCCATGTAAAATTTTTATTTAAACAATCAATTTTATTTGTTACATTTTCTGATATATTAACACGATCATGTGTATCAACATAAACACATTTATAAAATCTTCCACCAAATAATTGTACACCCATAATCGAAAATATCAACCAAAATACAAGACAAACAAGTAAAACATTAAAAATTGCTGGTATAGCACCAAATAATGCATTAACAACAACCTATTTGAAAACAAAAATAAATAATTAAATTAATTATTTTCATACTCGAATTCCTTCAAATCTTGATAGTGCTTTTAATGGACGTAAAGCTCTTAATGTTCTCATGGATTTAAATGCTGGAATATCAGCTACACCAAACACATCAAGAGCAGTTCCAAGAACACTAACAATTACAATAACAAAATCTAACCAATTCCAACCACTTGTAAAATAAGTTTTTATTCCATATGCAAACCATTTTAATATTAATTCTATTGTAAAAATAACTGTAAAAATTTTATCAAATGCAGCTAAAACTTCAGAAAATGTTGGTTGTTGTCGTGTATTTACATCTTCTAAAGCCTTCATAGAAAGAAGAATAAAAAAAAAAAAAAGTATTCCTCTCAAAATTTTTTTTTTCATCTATTATTAACTTACTAAAGTCGTACTACTAGCTAATATACTAATAATAATAAGCCATTCGAAAAAACGATGTTCAACGAAACGAAGAGTTAAACTACGAAGATATGTCCATTGTTTTTGAATAAGTTTTGGAATACATTTTGCACAACAAGAAAAATGTTTTGATATCATTTGAGGACAACAATCTGGTGATACATGAAGAATTTGCCAAGTTGGAGGAGGTGTTATAGAATTATTATTCATTGGTTGCATTTCAATTTCTTCATATGGTAGTGATAAATCATTAGTTACAATTGCTGAACTATTGGATTCTTCTAAGTTATATGATGTTGGTAAAGGAAGATAACTAATTGATTCTTGTCCAGCGGAAAGTGACTAAAGAAAAAAAAAACAATGAAATCAAATTGAATAATAAACAAAAATGATTTAACAAACTTGATTATCAGCTGTAGATTCATTGATATTGTTTTTGATAGAAGTCCTTTGTTGTCGTTGTTTTCTTCGACAAAATAAATGACAAATATAATCAATTAGAAAATGTAAAAATCGTTGAATACGATCAATTGCTTCACCAATTTTATTTTCATCATCTTCTTTTTCAGTTAAAACATTTGAACCAAATGATGCAAGTAAAAGTGCCAGAAATAAATTTAATATCTATCAATATAGAAATAAAACTTTCGATATTATATCGAAATTTTATGAAGAGATCTATAAAATTTCATTATAATCTGAAGAAATTTTGAAAAGCCTACATTTTGAGAACGACTCGATTGATTCAGCTGACATTTCTTGATTGACCGCGAAAAACAAACTTCAAATTTTTGCTGAAAATGTCCTGAACGAATGCTTTGCTCAAGTAAGCTGAGTGTATCATTGTGAAAAGAGATCATTGATATGTGCTTGTCAAAAAAACAAAAAAAATTTTCACATCTCAACCATTTTCCAGTCGGGAAATATTAAGTATATGACTTTGGTTCTGATTGTGATTTTTGCCTCCATTAGTAAAATCCATAGAATACTACGGATTTAATAGTTTGAGAGAAAAATTTTGCTTTCCATAGAACTTATGTCTATGGGTCCGGAAAACAAATTGCGCGGAATCAGTCGAGTCGTCCTCAAAATGTAGGACGTCCAAAATCTCCTCGGATTATAATGGATTTTTAGAGGGCTCTTAAAAAAATTTCGATATAAAATCAGAGTTTCAATTTTTTTTTTCAGCTGATTTATGTCACAAATCGTTCTGAACCCTTTACATCTCGATGATTGTTTCAGAAGAATCAATACTTTTTTCGACGTCTAATACAATATATATCATTCCAACTGTTATTTTCCGATAATCGCTATAAGGTCCATTCAATAGTTTAATATATATTACATAATTTTGAATTTTATGCTTCTCAGAGATAAGACAATGAAACAAAAAATATTTTCGAATATAGTTAGTTGTAGATCACATCATTCGAGTTTTTTTAAAGATACTTTTGTTAATGTTATCATTTTATTTATAACTGAGCTTAATAGCTGATATATTGATCTTTAAATTCTTGTTTTTTTTAAGCTGAACTCATAAATGTCATGTATTTAATGTGAAAGAAATTTCTCTAAATATATATTACGTACCACAAGATTACCAACAATAAATGTAAGTAGAAAAAATGGAATACATGGCCATCCAACACATTCAAGACATACCCACATTGATTCAATCCATTCACCACATAAGACACGAAAAACAATCCTTTAAAAAGAAAAAAAAGTCCATTCTTTTCTTTAGTTAAACTTATTAAATAAACATTACATAAATGCATGAAAAAAATCAAAAAAATTCCATCTTGGCATATCTTTACCAAATTTCTCTGCATATTTATGACCAAATAACTGTAAAACACTAAAAATAGTTTTTTTTTTTGAAAATTTCATTTAATTTACCTGCATTCCCATAACAGCAAAAATAAATATTATAATAACAAGAACAAATGTTAAATTTCCTAAAGCTCCTATTGATTTACCAATAATTGACATAAGACGATTTAATGTTTGCCAAGACTTCGCCAATTTAAATACACGTAACTTAACATAAAACAAAAACAAAGAAAAACTTCATAAAACAAGAATTCTATTATAATTACTTACTAATCGAAATGAACGTAAAACACTTAAACCTTTAACACCAGCAAGACCTAATTCAATAACACTAACTGTAACAATAATTAAATCAAATACATTCCATCCATTTTTTAAAAATTTAGATGGTGTCAATGCAATTATTTTTAGTATGGATTCAGCTGCAAATATACTTGTAAAAACATAATTGCCAGTTGTTAAAATTCGTGTCATTTTTTCACTTTGACCAGGTTGATCAAGTGCCATGAATAATGTATTTAATATAATACATATTGTAATAAATAAATCAACAAATGCATCCAATATAAAAAAAGCAACAGCAGCCTATAAAAAACAGATATATACTTATTTTAAAGGGTTTGTTGTGAATAGAAGGTAGTATCTAGTTGTATATAAATCAAGTGATTTAGAAACGAAGAAAATGCAAAACTTATGTATATCGTTGAAACTAATATGTCATTTTCACTGTGATGTTTCACATCTATCATTGTAGCATCATACTTTTTTGATTAATCGTTTTTGAGCCAGAATTATGTGCATTATGTAGACCAGAATACGAATTCGAATCCTAGACTTATTGCTGTGGAAATATTGCATTTTTGCGGTACTTTTTAACTGAATTACGTGCTCCCAATCAGAAACACTAGAGAGACTAATTTTCGAATAGCACATAGTTCCAACTCAAAAGTAACTAATCAGTTGGAGGACTTGTTTCATATTAATATTTGATAACATTAAGGTTGTTATGCTGTTATATACAAATCAATCTACGAGTGACTAAACTATTTAGGTATTGTGTCCTGTCAACGTACTTGAAATTTTTGAAATATCGGCGATTTACAACTCCATTCCCAACAATAAATTCGTAGAAGTTTAACTAATGCTTCTTTACATTTATTGGTTGTCTCCATATCTGAAATGGCGATGTTCAAATATCTTTTATAATGATACTATAATTACCGTTCATGCTCATTTTTCTAGATAATCAATCGAAAACGGACATATATAAAACAATGTACAAACATGCGTAAACAATAAATAATAAAAATCATACGTGTATTTTTTTTTTTGATGTTGATATAAAGAATGAGGATTGAAAGTGAAAGGAGGAAAAAATAAAAATTTTGTTAAATAAAATGTGGACAAATGAATTGATGTAAGTTTTATAGGATATATTACAAAACGACTCACTTTTTGATCGAACACTTGTTCTGTCCGATTCTTGACCAGGTAATATTTCAGTAACTGGAGCATATTTTATATGAGGTTCGTCTTGATAAAGCTTTAAGATAAGTTTTAGAAACTTAAAAAAAGAATAACAAATTTATTTTCTTCTTACTATAACAGTTGAATCATTATCATTTTGATTTTGTCCTGATAAATAAGAACACCCGCTTATTCGGTGATTTTTTCTATCGTCATTTGTTGAATTTTGTTGTGTTTCGTCAAAAAATGGTATTATTAACGCATCATTTACTATTGCATCAGACAAAATTAAACTTGACTTACGAAATTGAACCATTGATGATGATGATGCTTGAGATGATTGTATGTTATTTAGTTCATTTTTCTACAAAATTTTTGTTGTATTTTAAAAAATAAGAAAAAATTTTTTTAAATTGTTTACTTTTCCATGTTGTTCATATTCAAGAGAAACACCAGAATATGAAGTTTTACGATTTTGATCTTCAAACCATTGCGCATTATCAACATGTAAAAGTGTCTGAGCTTCAAATGCTTCTTGTGCTTCTACATTTTGTAATTCAAGATCATCTTGAATTTTACGTCTTTCACGTTCTTCATTTTCAGCTTCAACTTGTTTTTGTTGTTGTTGATAAGACATGGCGACAATAGCTAAGATTAAATTAACCAAATAAAATGAACCAAAAAATATGACAGCAACAAAATATAGAAAATGATAACGACCAGCTGCTGACAGTACCTAGATTGAAATATAATTATTATAATTTATAGAATTTGCCTTTTGATTTTTCTTTTACTAATTGATAAAGATTTTCCCAATAATCTTGTGTCATTAATCGAAAACACGCAAGCATAGCCCAACCATAGCTATCAAAACTGTACAAAACGAAAATTAACATAAAAACAAAAGTAAATCAAATCTACCTGGTATATCCAAAATCAGGACTATAAAACAACAAAAGTTTGTTAAATTAATGATTAAAAACAAAAACAAAACTTACTTTTTGCCTCGATTTTTCCAACAAACATAACCCGAAGGACATTTTGTACTTCCACTGACATTACCACAGAGAAGAAAAATATCATTTTCTTTATACCAATAAGCTATAAAAGTAAAACAAAAAATTAAAAATAGCATAATCAAGATGTAACCTGTTAAGAATAGAATTCTTAAGATTTTCTATATTTATCAGCATTTCATTAGCTGATCCTGAGATGGCGAGTGTAATCGTATCGAGTTGTAAATTGATTTCATGCTATTGTTCGATGATTTTTCTTGTTACTGTCTTATTTTTATCGTAAAAATGTCCGTTTCATTTTATCCTACTTTCTTTTCTTTGACTGTATCACATTTAGAATTTTTCCGATCAGTATTTAAATACTAGACTCTCGTCTCAACAGTGATGTCTCTTGTTGCATACGTTGTGTGAGCAATTTTTTTCATAGCATTGAATCTGACTGGAAACCAAGGTATTGTAGGTACGTCATTATATCGCTTATGAAAACCCTCATTGGCGATAGAAGCCATTCCCAACTTAGGAGTCTTATTGAAATTCTGAATATAGACACTGAAAGAGTATAAATGATTTTTTTTAACCTACTTTCATTATTGATTTCTTTCTCATAGGCTTCATATGTCATATTAAATCCAATACTGGAAGGATTGGAATTATTTAAAAAAGATTCATAAGTTGGTACACATTTTTGACGAAGAACGCCCATATAAAGTTGTAATCCGATCTATAATTAAAAGAACAACTTATCCATCCAATATACTTTTTTATTGTCTAAATCTCAAACCAAAGCAAATATAGAAAGAATAAAACTTGATAAAACTGATACATCTCGTAGAGAAATAAAAGATTGTATTAAAGCACCAACAATTGTTTTTAAACCTAAAACAATGAATTCATTAATTAACAATCTATAAATATAAAACAATATACCAGGTACAACTGCAACAGTTTTTAATGCTCTTAATACACGAAATGTTCGTAGTACAGCAACATTTCCCAAATCGATAAAAAATGTAATATATCTAAAAACAATTGAAAAAAAATGCAAAATAAAATATTTTCTCATCTTTTTTAATACATACGCAAGTGTAATTACAATAAAATCTAACCAATTCCATGCATCACGTAAAAATGTATATTTTTGTAGAATGAATCCTCGTGCAACACATTTTATTAATGCTTCAAGTGTGTAAATTGTTGTGAAAACATATCTATTTTATTTAAAATAGAGAATAAAACAATAATAATATTATTGAGAAGAAAAACTAGAACAGTGTCACCTACTCATTCACTTCCGGTGCATTTTTAAGTGTCATAAATACACAATTAGTTAAAATAGTAAGCATAACCAATGTACTAAAAAGTGGATGTGTTAATATACGTATGGCTACACGTCGAAAACAATTAAATGGAGAAAATATATAACAAGCTGAGGTTGCACTAAATCGAAATATTGTTTTATTTCGATTGATAACCACAAATGCCTATGATTTTAAAATACAAAAAGAAAAACCTTCTTTTTAATAAGATGAAACTATCAACGATTATACATACATAGTCTGTACGATAATAAGAATCGATTTCTTCAATTGGTATTCCAATAAGTTCAGGTGGGAATTTATGTTGTAAAACTCGTGGTAATGTTTCTCCAACGGCCAATTCTTTATTAGGCACTCCTTTAGAACCAATAGATTCATCTTTCGATGATTTTATCATATGGTGACGTTCATCATTATCGTCCTCACGTATTATTTGTTGTTCTAATTGTTCAGAAGCAATACGTTCAGCTTCTTCTTTTCGATAAAGTTCAATACGTTGAAATGATTCGTGTGTAAATTCACGAAAGACAATCGAGTTATAGCTCATATTGATTATCAATACTTATACCTGTTCATACATACATATTTTATTGAACGATAATAAATAATAAAAAATAAATAAAATATTATTATTCTTCGGCTTCGACATGAATAATTCATATAGCTCTCAAATAAAATCATAATTTACTTACAAGGTTTTCTTTTCCCTTCGTCTAAACCTATTTATCCAAATCTATACCTTAAAATATAAATTTCTTCTTTTATAAGTCAATGCAATATGCTCGAATGTATCACACACGTCGAACTTGAAAGTTAAATTTAATTACTCGACAATTACTAAAAAAATTGCCCGCGTAACTAACCTTTTATATCTGCACCGTGACTTGAAGTCGCTGCACACACCTCAAAGAGTCGCAACGCATACTTGTTTTTGTGTACACCCTAAATTCTATTCTTTTTTATGTTTTGACACTACTAAAAANGAAATGAGCAAAATAGGTAAATAAAAGTATATTGATGAATGTTTCTTTGCCATGTGGTCTATGATCAACTGACCGGGTCGCAACTTTTGCTTCGAAGTGAGCAAAATAAGTGAACAAAAGTTTGCTTCATAATACTTTGTAACCGATTCGGTCCTATCTTCGGTAACGTTGTTACATTTTATTATCCAAAGAACAATTTAAAAAGAACTTTCCACTGCAAAAAAGAAGCATCAAAGATAAAGATTATCAATGCTTCTCACATAAACAGAGATGATTTCTTCTTTCACCTCTTTTGCTCACCTTGAAGCAAACGTTGCGACTCGGTAAGCTGATCCAGGATCACGTGGTGAAGGGACATTGTTCATCAGACTTCTGTTCACCCTTTTTTCTCGCTTCGACGCAAGCTTTATTACTCGATTAGTTGATTGAAGACCACATGGCAAAGGAACATTACTCAGCAAACTTTTGTTCACTTATTTTGCTCACTTCGAAGCAAAAGTTGCGACCCGGTCAGTTGATCATAGACCACATGGCAAAGAAACATTCATCAATATACTTTTATTTACCTATTTTGCTCATTTCGAAGCGAATATTGCGACTCGGTCAATTGATGGATGATCACATGGCAAAGAAACATTTATCAAAACACTTCTGTTCATCTCTTTTGCTCAGTTTAAAGCAAATGTTGCGACTCGGTCAGCTAATCGAAGATCATATTTCAAAGCAACATTACTCATCAGTCTTTTGTTCACCTCTTTGTTTTCACGTCGAAGCAAACGTTACGATTCTATCAGCTGATCAAAGGCGACATCGCTAAGGAAAATCACTCAGCAGACTTGTGTTCACCTCTTTTTTTCACTTCGAAGCAATCGTTGCAACTCGGCAAGCTAATCAAAGATCATACGACAAAGGAAAATTACTCAGAAGACTTCTGTTCACATCTTTTGCTCATTTCGATGCAAGCATTATGATTTGGTCAGCTGATTGAAGATCACATGGGAAAGGATCAATCATCAAAATACTTCTGTTTACCTCTTTTGCTCATTTCGAAGCAAACGTTGTGACTCAGTTAGTTGATCGAAGATCACATTGGAAAGGAATACTCCTGAAGAGACATTTGTTCACCTCTTTTGCTCGCTTCGAAGTAAATGTTGCGGCTTCGCTAGCTGATCGAAGATCACATGACAATGGGACAATATTCATTAGACATCTGTTCATCTCTTTTGCTTATTTCACAGCAAGCATTGCGACTCGGTCAGCTGATCGAAGATCACATGGCAAAGGAACATTCATCAATATACTTCTGTTTACCTCTTCTACTCACTTCAAAGTAAACATTACGACTCGGTCAGCTGATCAACGATCACATGGCAAAGAAACATTCATCAAAATACCTCTGTTCATCTCTTCTACTCATTTCGAAGCAAATGTTGCAATGCAGTCAGTTGATCGAAGAGCATATTGAAAAGAAATATTCCTGAAGAAACTTCTGTCCACCTCTATTGCTTACTTCGAAGCAAATGTTACGACTCGGTCAGTTGATCGAAGATCACATGGCAAAGGAGTTTCAATAACATGTTGCAAGATTGTAATCAATTATTTTTTGAGATGCTAAAGCGATGCTTGCGAGTTCATCAATAACTTAGAGATTGCAAGGTAACCAGATATTCTGAACCAATCTTCTGTTCATGAATTTTACGAACTTCTATACAGTGTTCTGTAGAGCTCGTGGCAAGATTCCATATCACGCGGCAAATAAATAACTACGATCATTATTTTGTTTTCCTATTTCATTTGAGGNAAACAATTACAAAAAGCTTTACTGTGTAAATTGTAGAGCTTTTCACGCTGCATCTTGTGATATATCTCGTTTTTAATAAAACGTATTAGATGATAAAAATATGAAATAAGAAAAAAGAAATTTCTCTTTTGTGTAGAAAAAAATGATTTTTTCGCAATGGCGAAAACTGGTCGCACAGGATTTTGCTTTTTTTGAAAAGAAAAAATACACAATTAAAATAAACTGTTTTTTTGTAAATTGTAGAGCTTTTCATGCTGCATCTTGTGGTTCCTTTGGTTTTTTGATAAAATCTATTAGATGATGAAAACAGGCATAGATGATAATATGCACTATTGCTACCAGCGGGAGTTACACAAAAAAAGTTCTTATCGAAATTTTATTATTATGATACCAGTTGAATAGTAATCAAATAACATAGAAAAATAGAGCGAAAGACGCTCTATCTATTGGTAAAAAAAGAAATTTTTTTATACCCCTGTTTGAGGAAAAAAATACCTCCCTCACTACTTTTGGTATGCCCTAAGTATGATCTTTAAAAACTTTTCAGAGCTAGTCAATCTTATCAACAACATTAATTTATTCATACGTCAACTAAAAGTACCAAGTACTTTTTTTGGTACTTAAGCACATGTATAAGTACAAGTATAATACTTCTATTGGTGCTACGTATATTCGTTTTACCTCTGCAACTAGCACATATATACTGTTTATAAATAGTTAATACTGTATACATTTAATTTGAACAATTTTTGTATAGGATCATTTTCAATAAAATCTTAGCTTTTGTAATTATACTCAAAAACCATACAAAATATTGTCCTCGATACGTACATATTTATTACTCAGATATTAAGAAAGTAGTCTTATGGATAACATTATGTCTATAAGGTCTACAAGATCTCAAAATTTCAGACGATTTAGAAGCAATAGATGTAAACGAGGTAAAAACTGCCTGGAATACTTGGTAAGGATTGAAATTGGTAACATAGTTTTTGGTCAGTAACATAAATGAAATAGTCACTAAAAACCTATACAAATGAACAGTGTAAATATTGAGTGGTCATTATTAAAATGGTGAGTTATATCTATATAAGTGTCAGTGAAAAATTCAAATTTGATCAGTAAAAATGCATCATCTATCAACACAAGAGATAAGTTTTATTCGTATAAGAATTAATTTAATAGAAGAAAAACAAATTTAAATAAATAAAAAAACCACAGAATAAATAAGAAGAAATTCAAAAGAACATTAAATAGAAATCCAAAGATGAAAGGAAGAAAATGTTATGAAAATTGAATTATGTACTAGCAAGGTAGGTTTGACCCTTGCTGATCTGCCTCTTTTTCTTCTTTCACTGGTCGACATTGTTTTTGCCACTGATGGTTGTTTGTAATATTTCAAACAAATAGTCATACCAATAACATGTTTGCATAAGTAGTTCTTAAAAAAACGGCTGGACAGCTACACTTTGATGTTTTTCAAGATAAACCATTAGCCACTTCTATACATCAAATATCCAATGATTTTTTGAGTTGATTAAAACTTGCTCATTTTTTATTTTTAAAGCCATTTAAATCGGCTTCTATAATCGCTTGTAAATCACGAGTAGGTATGTAATATTGTTTTGAAATATCATTTTGAATACAAATTTTATCTTTCGCTGATTTAGTCCATTGATATAATAAAGTCGGTAATGATAAAGACATTGTTGGTTCCATACCAAATATCTTTGCATTTATTAACAATGTATCTAGTTAAACTGACCAGTTATTGATAATGTTTGAGACTGTTGTTAAAAATCTTGAGAATGCATCACGTTCTCTGAATGTTCTATCATCTTTTATTCTGTTATTGGTTGCCTCCAGAGCGTTGTTGGTGCTTAGTGCATTCAATAGAATACCTTCATACCAATCAGCATTTGATTTAAAGCATTCTGTATAAAACCAATCAGAAAACCTAATAGTGATTGGTTTTTGTTGTTGATCATCTTCCATTTTTTCATAAATAATGTTGAAGCTAATTTCAATGCAGTCGTAGAATGATATAGTTGAAGCATTTCAGTATTTTCCGCGATCTCTTTTGCACTGTCTTTGTCATCTATATGATATACTTACAGCATACCAAAAGTAATGACGCCGACCCTATAATAGCTTACATAAGAGTAAAGGAGATTTTCTTTCTATACAGTCTGATAGAGAAAAAAATGCTCTATTTTTCTATGCTATTTGATCATACTTCAACTAATACCATAAGAATAAACTTTCAATAAGAACTGTTTTTGTGTACAAGTTCACTAGTATCGAAGGCAAATTAAATGACCACGCTTTGCATTTCAGTTTTCAACCTCTTAATAGGTTATATTAAAAAAAGATAAAATATACCACAAGATGCAGCGTGAAAAGCTTTACAATTTGCATAAGACCGCTTATTTTATAATTGCACTTTTTGTTTTCAAAATGAATAAAATTTTGAGCGATCAGTTTTCGACCGCATGAAAAAAACGGTTCCTGTTTTGGTATAAGATGAATTCATTTTTTCTTATTTCATCTTTTTATCACCTGATATCTTTTATTGACAGAAAACAAAACACAGCGCAAGATGCAACGTGAAAAGCTCTATAGTATACAAAGTAAAGCTTACTTTAATTGTGTACTTCTCGTTTCCAAAAAAAAAGCAAAATTCTGTGCGATCAATTTTCGCTGCTCCAAAAAATTTTTGTTTTTCTGGATGACGAGAAATTCCTTTTTTCTTATTTCATACATAAAATAAACTGTTCTTAATAAATTGTAGAGCTTTTTACGCTGTGTCTTGTGGTATATTTTATTTTTTTACTACAACCTATTAAGTGGTTGAAAACTGAAATGCAAAAAATGTAAAGCGTGACCATTTAATTTGCCTTAGATACTGGTGAACTTGTACACAAAAACAATTCTTATCGAAATTTTATTCTTATGATATTAGTTGAAGTATTATCAAATAGCATAGAACAATAGAGCATTCTTTTCTCTATCAGACTGTACAGGAAGAAAATTTCCTCTACCCTTATGCAAACTATTATAGTGTCGGCGTCATTACTTTTGGTATGCCCTAAGTATATCATAATTTTCGTTCGATGTCTTCATTTGATAGATTGCTTTCATATTGAGCGATTTTTTATCACGCTCATATTTGTCATTCGTTGATACAAAGCTGAAGTTGAAAGAAAGGACCGAAGCAAAGTGTATATATGTGTGTCATTCATATCATCTGCATTACATTGAACAAGAAAAGAAAAACAAGAAAAAAAGTGAATCGGAATATGACGTATTTCAACTTGTATACTTGCACATTGCTTTATATGAGCGTTAGTTAATTTTATTTACGAACCTTTAAATTTATTAATAAGCATAATTCATCAATAAGTGATCATTTAACTTATTTACTGATCATTGATTCAATGTACCGATAAATCCTCGATTAAATAATTTTATTATTATTTAACACTCTAAAAAATCAAGACACATTAGGTGTTTTAACAAGACGATTCATCCGTCTATGCAAGACGCTTCGAGCTATTTCTGATTGGCTTATATATGTTCAATTTAGACACTTCAAGTGTCAACGGATAACCGATTTTAGACACTGACGTGTCTTAAAATTTCCTGATTGGATTCTTTGCACCAATCTAAGTAAGCGTCTTGGAAGTGTAATTTTTAGACATTTAGACACTTCAACTAACTTATGACTTACCGATTCTAGAAAAAAAACGGTTCAAATGAACATTAACTACAAAGAAAATTATTTCAGTAAAATAATTTATTATTTTCATAAATCTCATTTTTTTTCTTCCCCGAGTTAAAAAAACTACATTCTCTTTCTAATTCTCAAGTTATTTGAACAGAAGGGAGATTTATGAAAATAATAAATAATCTTATTAAAACATTTTTCCTTGTAATTAATGTTCATATTCAAGCGTATCTATTCCAGGACCAATAAGTCATAGATTAGCTGAAGTGTTTCAAAAAGCTAACACTAAAGAAGTCCATGCATGAAGATTGAAAAGCAAATTAATAGATATTAAATTTATGAATTATATTTGTACCTAGTTAATTTTGATAATGATAATATTATCTAGAAAATAAATAAAATGCCAGCTAGTATATCAAAAGTAAATAAAAAATAAGTTCACTAGTTTCAATTTTATTTTCGTAAATACTTTTCAATTATCGTACAAGCCCAGATGAATACCAAAAAAAAAACACTTAAAAATAGAAAAATAAAACAAAAATAAAAACTTCAAATATACTCAGGATTATACTACTATACCTTTGACTTTTTTTTACGTTTTCAACTAGCACTGAGAATCTATTGATTGCACGAAAACAAGATAACTTTTTTAAATGAAAAAAATATTATAAAGCTGCACAAGATTAAAAAGGACATACGTACCACGAAAAATATCAACAACTGAAAAAAACACCACCTTAGCACCACTACGAAAATTTTTACTGATCTAAAAGAAAAAAATACTAATTCTAGCACATCAAGTATGATTGTGCTCGATACACATACACAGTAATAAATAAAATAAAAAGATTAAATAAACAAAGATGTTTGGTCAACTATAATGACCAAATAGTTCATATCGTATTGATATCATAAC
Organism: Rotaria sp. Silwood2; assembly: GCA_905329745.1. Classification (NCBI taxonomy): domain Eukaryota; kingdom Metazoa; phylum Rotifera; class Eurotatoria; order Philodinida; family Philodinidae; genus Rotaria; species Rotaria sp. Silwood2. Next base: position 114,430 of record CAJNSZ010000073.1, on the reverse strand, counting down.
GAAAGAGTGCACTAACATAGCTTTCTTTAACTTAAGACATGTCACTGTCTAAAGTACAGAAGTGTCTAAAAATAAGACGTATTCCGTGTCTAACATCTGTCTAAACTAGACGTTAGACGTGTGAACCGTCTTGTAAGACACATGGGATTTTTTACAGTTAACTTGCTGAATATTTCAGCTATTTCTTACTGAACAAATATTTTATTCTCTAAAGAAATTGGAAATAATTCGATGTCTAAAGAAAAATCTAAAATGAAACAATCTTGATAAAAGAAAGGGCTCTCAAAAATGAATCACGAACAAATTTCATAACTTTGCATGCAACCAATCAAAACTGAAAATAGTTGTATAAATACACTTGTGATATTAAATTAAGCTTTCGACGTAGTTTTGATCAGCATCACTATTCTTATATGTTTTCCATTTTAATGATTGCTCTTTGAAAAGTTTTCCCTACATGTTTTTACTTAAATTCGTGATGTTTCTTATTGTTAGACCGGTAAGAAAAACCTCTCTAGAATATGAGTGCATATATTTATCTTATCTGTAGGGCTAAAGATACAAAATGTAGAATACTACTCATCTAGACAGAAGACTTTCAATAGCAAAGGCGGTTATATATTTCACATCGATATTTGACCCAAGGCTAGGATACATGTAGATTTGTAGAGAAAGAATTTCTCAATCCAATGGTGTATACATTATCAAATTCTGTTGCAGACCGTGCAATGATGGATTTTGGCTTGGTTCAACCCAATTTTGCCATTAATATAGCCTATAACAAAATCGAAGTCGAATAGAATCAGGTCAAAATTTATCATCGCATGGTACGCAACAGAATTTGATAATATATACACTATTGGATATAGGAACTCTACCTCGACAAACCTACATGTATCCTAGTCTTGGGTCAAATCCTTATAATCGTCTTTGGAGAATTTTTGAATGTGTAATAAAGAAGAATAAGGAATTTTTCTGAGACGATTCAATGCTTTTTTTTGATTACTCATTATTTTGTCTGAGACCAAAATAAGCAGGAGTCTTTGTAAAAATTGTTGGTGCAATACACTTTGAATAAATTTTAGTCACTCATAGAAAGAGACTTCTGTGACGAATTCTATCCGCCACCATTCTTCATGACTCTATTCAAGAAAGTCTGCGACACACATATATTTATGTCTATACTTCAATGATCTTTTTATGTTCTGTTCCATGCCGTGTTGATCTTATCTTTGTTCTTTTTCTTTTCTTTTTATGTCATATTAGCATTATCTTTGGTCTTGTTGCATGCATTTATATCCATTCTTTGAATAAAGCAAGAGCAAGTAAGTCGTTCCGTCATAACCTCGTAAAACTTATTTAATAGCTACAGACAAATATTTCTATTGCTCTATTGGTAGCGTAAGAGCAACTATTGAAAATATTAATCAACATATTTAAAATTATGGTTTTTTTAGGAAGTATTTACACAGGGCTTTATGATGATTCTCATCAGATTACTAAAAATGCACATGTTGATTTTATTCTACGTAATCTTCAGTTGGGTGAGTCTCATTTTCATCATGACAGATAACGGTATGCCATTTATAGTTAATGATCAATTGTTTGCAACAGAAGTTTATTAACAGTATTTCTGAATATTTAAAATAGAAATTATGTACTACAGTGAATGAATAAGTTTGATAAAAAAAAATCTTATAGCAAGATTATATGAATAGTCTTGAGTATTGTACTCTCCCACAAGATATATAGGCCAAACGATAACAAAGCATTAGCCTTACAAGAGTACAATAGTCAGTGAAAATATTACATTTATCGCATATATTATAGAAGCTGCGCACCAGAAAAAAAGAATGAGAATGTTTGACTAAGTTGTGGAGCAACATGCCTTAAAAAAATTTCATTGATATCACAGTCAATAGATATCATATTTCATAAGCGATATTTCAAAAGAACTTTATAATATTACGTGTAATGCTGTTTTTGTCACAACAGTCCTTATCAAAAAGAAAATCACATGTTAATTGTTTTGATAGAACACAGAAAAAAAAGTGAAATACACTCGTTATGTCTATATGTCTCTAGTATGATCTGAGTGGAGTGAAATGATAGCTTCTGTATTAATAATGCATTCGGATCATGAAACTGTTGAAAACACATTTAAAGTCACCTCCCGCTGTTTTAGAATTGATTTTAATCGGAAAGAGACATTCGAATGACAAGAAAGGCAAATTCTAATTTATTGGTTTAGTGGGTAGTTCAGCCATTTTTGTTCCTTTTCTTCGCATTCATATCAACAGAGAAATTTTTACAGAACCAACAACTAATTTTGCAGCAGTGATATAAAAAAACTTGACTTTTTTTTCTGCGTAAAAAGAGAAAAAATGAATCAGTGTGTTAGAGACGTGACTTATGTTCTTATCTTCATACTGCTGTTATTCCTTTACGTGAGTATAAAAGGAAAGAAAAAAGAAAAAACTGGTTTTGCATCAGTGGCAGAAAATAGAAATAAGTAAGTTCTGAACACATTTATATGTGTGTAATACAAGCGAGATCAGCAATACGTAAGAGCCACTAAATGTAAGCTCTTCCTCTCACCATAAAGAAGTAACCCGATTGAGTTCATCGGATTTACTCAATTTATGACACACGGTAGAGCTAACTCTTTAATAAATTTTGCGCGAACAATTTTCAAAAATATTGAATTGTTGATTTTGTATTACTTTCACACAAAAGATCCTAAGAATTAGAACTCAAAGAAAACATTGTTTTCCACACACTCTATGCCTAAAAATGGCTCACTTAATTCAATTGAAATTTTTGATGTATCTATACAACAATAAGTTGTAAAAAGAAAGAATATTTAGCTTCAATAGTAGTATGTCTAATATTTTATAAGCCTAATAAATCAGACAAAACTGACTATTCTGAGTAAATTTCAGTATTTGTATCTCGCGATTGGAAAGTAATATGAATCTGAGACTTTGACTGAAACTAGAGCTAATGCTGACAAATTTTTCAGGCAGAATTTCAGTTGTATATCACGCTGCATTCGTGTAAGAGATTCTACTAGAAACTAATTTTTTTGACAACTTTATTTCTATAGAAGTACGATCGTTCAGAATTTGGCATTCAGAATGATAAACTTCTGTCTATAATCTACCGCCTCGTATTATAATGAATATGAGATCTTCAGACATAAACAAGACTAAGGGTCATCTGTTGAGAAGCAATAAAAGCAAATAGTAATAATCCTTCTCCCAAAAAGGAGCAGAATGAAGATCGAAGATAAATGGCTAGCAAGAGAAAAGAGAAGACGCAAAAAGAGCAAAAGAGAATGAGAATCTTTTGGGTGTGTTCTATGGAAGTTCATTTAGGATGCAATTTATGACTTTATCACTTAATTTTCATCACTTATTATTACCTTAGTAATTTATCAATTTTATTACTTTTCAAATTTATTACTTTGTTACTAGCAATGATATTGTAGCACATCTAACTTCGTTTGATAGAGTTCTTGTTCTCTTGAAAACGAGTTCGATTATCCCAGCTATCAGATTGGATACGATCCATAAGCCTTGCGAGCTTAGTTTCAATTTTACATATAATCATCCCAATCATACTTAGATCAGTCGAAAAGTTCTGTAATTTCAACAAGTTTATTCGTAGAAAAAACATATGATTCATGTCTCTATAGAAAATATTCGAAGTAGTTCCTGTGAAATCTGATATAAATTTCGTACTTTCAATCAACTACCAAAATGTCTTTATGTATTCGTCAAAATATATCGAAGGAGTTCCTTGACTATTGCTTTGACTAAACTTGCTGCACTGAGATAAATAACAAATCTTGTTAGTGTCTCCTTTGGGAATATATAGTATAGTAGAGCTAATTATTTAGTGTGCTTAGGAATTAGAAAGCTAACATAGATTGACTACCTTACTTTGTCATCGTAGCATATGCATAAATTAAACATAATATTGTGTTTCATGAGTTTTATTTTGAGAAGAATAAAACATCACCATTATCAACAATCAACAATATAATAATAAAGATGATAATAATAAGAAGAAGAAAGATGTGTAGTTAAGGAAGAAAAACAAACAACTAAATATAACGAAGAAAAAAAGAAAAAAACAAGATCATATATATATACAGTATCTACAATAATTATTTGGACAGCTTTTTTTTTCATTTTTTCCGCTTTTCTAAAACCTGAAAAGAATCTAAAAAGTGATTCTAATAGAGAAAATTGTTTTCAACAAGAATATAAGCAAATAAAAATCATAATCAGATTCCTACAGACGGAGTCTCGAGAAAACGAAAACCCTAGTTTTTCATCATCTGGAGCGTGCAAATACAATTTTGTTTAGGCTACATAGAAGGATAGAGCAAACAATTCTCTAAAAAATTAGACATCTCCAAGGTTTCTACGACATTTTTGACTGAGATACAGCAATCTTACAGAAGACCCAAAAGTCGTTTTTAATCATTTTGTAAGAAAAAAACATTTTTGGCCTAAAATTAAGGTGCTGGATCTCAGCGAAAAAATGTCGTAGAGACCTTGGAGACGCCTCATTTTGTAGAGAATTGTTTGCTCTATCTCTCTATACGATCTAAAGAAAATTGTATTTGCACGTTCCAGGTGATGAAAAACTAGGGTTTTGGTTTTCTGAAGACCCGATCTTTAGAAATCTGATTATGATTTGTATTTGCTTATGTTCTTGTTGGAAACAATTTTCTCTATTAGAATCACTTTTTAGATTCTTTCTAGCTTTTATGAAAGCGAAAATTAAAATTAAAAAAAAACTGCCCGAATAATTATTGTAGATACTGTATATAGATCATAAGCAAGCAAAATCAAAAACGCAACAGAAGAAGAATGGCGCAAAAGAAAGAAGACGGTCATCGTGCATTCTCAAGATGATTAACAGGACAATGTATATCAAGTAGAAAAGGAAAAAATTCAATACAATAGAAATGAGTTAGCGTCATAGAGTGACATCTGTTTAAGCTAACAAGCCTACTTTTAAAATGACTAAACAAACAGAAAACTGAAGATACTAGGTCAAGCAAGTGCGCTTGTTCAACCGTAACTTTGATTCTTTTTCTATTTAAAGAAGGTTATTACAACATCTTTTATATGTGGTCGAAAAGCAATCATGAATACTTGTAGGCTCCAAAAAAGAAGCTGAAAATATTTCAATAGCGAGTACCTCAGTAGAGTGAGTCCTTTTGATCAGCTACTATGGTGATCACATTAGAGAGCTTTTACGATAGATTTTAAAAAAATGTTCTTTGCTCTTTATGCTACTGTACAGCGATGTCATGAGTTTTCAACTTTTTTTTCTGATCAATTGTCTTTCGAGTATATTCTCACTCTATATTGCGCTTAGATATATATATACTTCTGTTCTCATTGACGAATTTATATTGTTCTTGATTCGGAAAAATTTTTATCGTTATTCGTTCCTTACGAAGTAGAGATATGCATCAACCAAACTCAACAAACCTCTTTTCCTTTTTCATTTTCGGGGAAATAAAACTACCTGTACTCTTTATTTCTTTATATTCTGTTTGTAACTAAAATTAAACACATGAAATTCTATGAAAATAACGAAATTCATGGCGAGTTTTATTATTCATATACCATTGACGAAGGCAACGAAAGTGACTTAGGTTTTGATTATAATGAATTAACAGATAATTTAGATGAAATTGAAGTTTCAGATATTTAGAAGATGAGAGAAATTGTTTTTTTCTAACTATCATAAGACTTTCATGTTGTCATTTTAAAGTAAATAAAATAAAATGATTGAAGAACCACGTTTCAATTAAAAAGTTTCGTTCTCAAAGAATTAACAGATGAAATCGAATACTATATAAATAGAAAGGTGAAGAAGAAAGATTCTGTTCATCTTTCCAAGGTAGGAAAGAGTTTGTTATGGAAATTTTGTTCTAGTTGCGAAATAGTCCAATTCAAATGCCAGAGAAAGAGCGAGATAGAGGCATTAGAGAGAAAGAAAAGAGACATAAATTTAGACACAAGAATATTGCCTTGGAAATATCTTCTCGTTCTCCTGGCATCAACAGTCAACTGTCATAAATATAAATATAAGATAAAATGAAGTAAAGTATTTATATTGCTTTAAATGGATTAGAAAAATTTCATGAGAGTGGATCACAATGGAAAAATAAATAAGAGAAAGATTGGATATAATAAGTTAGAGTGAACTGCATGTCTCACACATGTTTTCATTCTAATCAGATATGATGGATGAGAATGAAACATGGAACGATGCATTTCTTCATTTTAAACATATATTTTGTTAACTGTTGGAGAAACGAACATACGCTTTTTATCGTTCTTTCTTTGGTAAATTCGTGTCTTTGTATATAATTATACATAATGCATATGGTAAGACATTTATTATTCACTCTTCGAATAAAAGATCGTAGAAAGGCTATTATACACCAGTCACAAAAATGAAGCACCAAGAAAAGAAAATGAATCAACAAAAACGTCTTGCCATATACACTTATATATAATAGTATATGATTTAGATCAATGGTAATGGACAGACATTATTTCAAATCGTCGATTATCAAGGTCGACTTGATTTAGTCTGCATACAACGGAGTCTCTATTCGTAATATCATTCGAAAAGATTAAGATAAATGTTGACATTGAATCTGAGTTAAGACTGTATCTTGATAGCTTAGTTAGTTAAAGCATCTGGCACGTTACCAGTGTGGATACTGTCTCAATTCGAGCCCCAGTAGAGACTTACTTTTTTTTTTTCTTTGCGTTTCATTTTTGTCGAGTAATGAATCATAGCCGTTTAACAGCTTTCATTAGGATAGTGAATAAAAATGTCCTGGTATATACATTTCTATAGAATAATATATGTTTTATAATTCTCTCTATTTTATGGTTAACACCGCAAATTTCCCTAATTAAAAGTAAGCAACCAAATTTTAAAAAAGAACAAACTATAGACGAATCCGATTTATGAACCTTAACACGTTGTCTATTTAAAATACCATTCTCCTTGATAAAAATGTGGCCGAAAAATACATGATATTTAGACTTCTCTAGAACTTACACGTCTATGAAAAAAGGTTAGTGTAAAAAGTTTTTAAAAGATATTCCGAATAGTAATGTGCCCACTGGAAGCGTGTAAGAAAATTTTAACTGTAGTCACACCTAAATAAGTTAGTTTCTCGTGTTGACACTAACAACTTTCTCTATACGCGTTTAAAGATCTGAAAAGACTTTTTCAAGCCTTTATATGCGCTTTTGTAAAATTTTGTCTGTTTGGGTTGCAAGAAACTCCTATAAATGTTGATATTTTCGCTGAATTGACCATGAATTCGTATTTTAACTCTTGCCCTATTCTGCACCAGCTTCAATAATCGAACGATTTTGCTTTTGAGACTGCAACGTATTCAAATATGCCCGAGTAAATTCCGATTAATTGATTAGTAAAGTAAGGAAGAAATGTTTAGCACATTTTGTAGTTTATGAATTGCTGATCATGAACTACCTATTCAAGATATTCAAATAGTGATTTTGATAGTTCTCAGAGCGATCTATGAAACCGATATAGAAATATTTCTTAGAGCAGAGCTTTTTTGACTTTTATTATTCAAAAGCTTTTCTTCTAGTGGAAAGAGTTTAGCACATTTTTAATATTTAGCTAAGTTTTTGTTTTTCATCATCTGGCAGAACTTATGTTATATACTATTTAGTGCACTATTAAAAGGCTACATTCTAGTGAAAAAGTACTGGATCTCATAGTGACATATTATTTAATATAATTGCTTAATCATTGACAAATGAATTTATACTATTTCCTTTTATTTCAACTTCCAAGAATTCCATATATGAAAGAGTATCAAACACTGAATACAATTGTATAACTACTATTTCTAAATGGATCGTATCTATGAGATTTTCAGTGTATTTTCAGTTTCCATTAATCATGTTGTTCAATATTTGTAATAAATTCAACTCTGAACTGACACTTTAAATCTGTCAAAATCAATGTATTTTGAAAAGCAAAGTTTGCTCTTTCACAGGGCATATCACTGTTTTCTGTTCATGAATAGAGAGTAGCGAGATATCGTTGGGAATAGCAAGCTCTGCTTTTGAAAACACACTAATTTTGACAGATTTAATGTTTCGGCTCATAGTTGAATTTATTACAAATAATGAATATCATTGCTAACTGAAATAGAAAACACACCTGAAATCTTTGAAAGATGACTCATTCTGGAATAGTAATTGTAAACTTTCCATAAATAAGCGTTTTTTTTATGAAATATGACTAACAGCATTAAAATTTGAGACTATTAGACCTATTGTGAAAAAGTTTTAGTTTTGAAAGCTACACCATGAATGCACGAATGACCAAACTCCAAAATTTTGAGAAATTAATAGTCGATTCAACTTCCTTGAAACGAAAGTCTTTTGGTCGAATTTCATTTGGAAACAGCATCTTCGTAAATAGCTCTTCTCTGAAGAAAAGACTTGCAATCAAATAGTAAACAGCGATAATTTGAAGCTTATTTTTCTAGCTGGTATGCGTCCCTTAACCATTTTATTAACAAATTGAATGGCGCACGCCGCTCTTTTTTACCAGTGCTATTGATTAAGTAAAGTTACGCATTAGAGTTTAAGTTATTTAAGTCGTGGTAAAGATATGATCCACTATAGTTCAAGAGACATATGCTAAAGTTATCTTTCTAAAATGAGTTCAGCATTATGAAAGAGAGTGCGAGATTGAACTGTTCCAAAAAAATTGTAACCACTTTTTATCTGAAGTGATTCTTTTAATTATCTAGAACCTTTGACGGATTAGTAATGAAGAAACGGGTCCAGAAAAAAACCAGTGTCTTCACTATAACCTAGAATCGTTGTTTATGAACTATTTTCTTTAAGTCTATGGAGAACTTTCACATTCTGAACACCAAATCGAAAAGTATCCCATTCCTTTGAAGATAAAATTGTAAAAAAAAATCACGATTCTCATGAAAGAACTAGTTGTTAAGAAGAATCCACTGCACGAATATAACGTAGTATAATGTTCAAATTATTTTTCAAAGATTTATCATCATCAGTTTTATGCCTACAACGAAAGTTTTCAGGCTTATGCTACTTTCCAGCTGTGAGAAACGGACACTGTTTTTTACTCAGAATAGTCAGTTTTGTCTGATTTATGAGGTTTTGTAAAATATACGACGTGCAACAGTTGGAGTTGAACATTTTTTTTCTTTGTAAAATATATTATTATATAAATGTATAAAAAAATCCAGCTAGATCGACTGAGCCTTTCTTGAGATACAGGCTTTGTAAAAAAAACAGCATTTGTAGAGCTGTGATTCACAGAGCTTTTATTACACAAATTAATAAAAATCGAAGATTCAATATTGTTGAAAATCGTTAGCGCCCAAATAGATAAACTATTTACCTTTATATTCTATCGTAAATTGAGCGAATCCAACGTTCCAAATTGACCAGAGCCAGTCATCACTCACATAGACTGGTTCATAACATGAAAAATATATGTATCGTTGTAATATTTTCTTCATGTTTGACAGAACAAAAAGAGATAAACAGTCATCTTTCAGTAGTGACAAAAAATTACACGAGAGATCATAAACCGTAGGGATTGAATTCGTTATAACTTCATAAATTTACACTCATGTGTATGTTATCGATCTTTTCATGAAAAATAAGCCGCTGATGAATTTCTCTGGACATCCCCATTATGCTGTAGCTCCGAAAATTTTCAATCTTTTAACATTAACTTTTGATCACAATTGTTATAGCTGAAAATCTCTCATTTTAGACATATTGAGAAGACTGTTATTGCATCTCTCTTGATTTCTTTGCTGTCTTTATCATAGTAACATTTAAGGTAGGTATGGTTTTTGGTACGAATCCAGGAAAATTCAAACATCGGGTAATTTCATCACGCATGTTGATTATCATAAGCATTGGATTATTCATTTTGGCAATTATTTTTCTACAAGGTGAATGGTTAGAAGCATTACAACCATTTAAAAATTATATCTCAATGAATTTTGAAAATAATTCTAGAACGACTTGTTTTGAAAATTCGAAAAATGTTGATAAAATTTGTCAATGGCACTTTTTAAATTATACACCAAGTTCGTGGGAAAATATTTGGTTCACGAATATTGAAGAATTTCAAAATAATGTTTGTGAAAGATTAGCAGATGCACAAAATCTAAATAAAACAGCATTAGCCGTTGAACGATTGATGGAATTACAAAAAAATGGAAGAAACTTTACTCGAAGCGATAAACAGCCAACTGATGAGCTTCTATCGAAAATGTTTTATCGACGAGAATGTATCAATCCACTAACAAACACATCGTTCCAAGAAGCCGAAGTATCACAAGTAATTGAGCCACTCATTGGTTTACTAAGAGATCCTTTAACGATATGTACTCGTATTAATTCATTACCTGCCTCAGTTTATCAAGGATCACAAGTTCAGTCAAAACGATTTTTATTATTATCAGTGGCAGCTCCGTTTTATATTCATTCATCACCACAAAATCGTAATAGTTTAGAAATAAATGTTCAGTCAAATAAACACAATACGAATTTACTTCCTTGGATGTATCAAAGGTCGAAGTTGAATTTGTTAGACAAGGAATTAGATCTAGATGGAATAAATGGACAGAATATTTTGATTGATTTGGGAAGTTCTTATTTCGGGAATTGGGGTGGTGATTCTAATGCCGCTGCAGGAAGGTGGTTCTATGAGCAGTACAAACGTTTTGGTGTTAAATTTGATCGTATTGTCGCTTATGAATATGCTCCATTAGATGCCAAAGCTGCTTGGAATCAATTACCTGACGATGTCTTCCCTGTTTATACTCTAATAAATGTTGGTTGTGCAGCAACTGGGAAATTCAACCCTTGGGTAATGCTAAAAGCAATAGCTAGACCACATGACCATGTTGTTATCAAACTAGATATTGATACTCCAGCAATTGAGATTCCTCTGATAAATCAACTCTTAAATGATTCATCCATTCATTCTTTAGTAGATGAACTATTTTTTGAGCATCATATTAATGTGAAAGCAATGCAAGCATATTGGGGACGTCCACCGGGAACATTAAAAGACTCATATGTTTTGTTTACGAAATTGCGACAACTTGGAATACGCATGCACTCATGGCCATGAGATTGGGTTCTTTTAACCGTAGGAATCAGATGTACAAATGAAACTCAACTCAAATATTTGTGTTTCTGAATCTGCTAGAATAAGTTTTACATCATATGAAGCTTTTTTTATTTCATATTTTATAATACAAGACGATTATCATACATATGCAGTTAATAAAACATGCTCCAGTCTCAGGGATCAACTTTTTCTTAACTCAAAGAATGTAATCTAGAAATAAATCTTTATTTCTTTGAAAGATAATAATAGAAACGTTAATCTTCTTCATATAGCATTGTTTTACGTTCAAGCAATCATAATTTATCAATGACAAAAAGAATTAATATATTACAATATCTGTATCTGTCTTTCGACCTGAAATAGCAAGCAAGAGTTCATCTAGTTAACGAAGAATAGTCATTTTCAGGATTTCTGACGAACCATCTATCAAAAGAATCGAAAAATTTCACGCAGAATAGATCTCGGTGACTATGGAGCAAAAGTTTTAAGAAACTGAAAATTTTCCAATACTTCCCTCCAGGACACACTAGAATTGCAAGAACGACAAAGTTACTCCCTTATTGACTCTCTTTCTTACCTGTAATATATACGTCATAGAGTTGAGAAGTATGTTACAAAAATTATACTCTAATTGAAATGCTTGTTTTCTTTTTGGTTTCTGTTATATCCTTCTGCTCAAGTAAAAATACCAAGATTCTTATATTACCCTCGAAGATCTATTTTTTTTCGACTAGGATTCTTTCCGTACAATCTGACAAAACGTCAAGTATTTTTTTCATCGAAAGTTCAACAAATAAGTTACATCAATTTAATATAAGTACAATAAAAACTCTCGAATGTAAACGCCCAATAGAAGATTTTACAGATGTTTACTATAACGAAATGTTTAGTATTCGGAGGTTTGTATTTATTTTGACAGAAAAATATTCTATTGTCTGCATGGAAATCAACAAGGACGAATATATGTCACTTATGTTTTTGTTCTTACAATCGTGTGTTGCGCTTTGTATCACAAAAAATCTTCAATAGTGCTTTGTTTTGACATTGTGTTCTCGGCATAGGTATATGTTTCCTTCTGATATGTGCACTACAGCATGAATGTACAGAAGTAGAACAACGAACACCATCCACCTAATTGATGTCGTACTAGTTGATGTGTGTGAAAAAGAGAGAGTTCACAATGTACTATAAGAGGTTCATTAATCAGAAATTCGTTTTAAGTAAAAATCACTCTAGGAGAACTCTTAGTGTTTAACCATGACAATGTATTCACATTACAAAGGGATTTACAATGGAAGGTTTTATTGTAGATTAAATGTCCATCAATTGAACAGTGATGATTTGTAGAAGAGTAAGAAGCCGCGAGATATTAATACTTACAAAAAAAAGCCTCGCTGCATTCTAAATTATGTTGAATAGATCTGGAAGTCAAGAATATCTCCTATTGTATTAGGTGAAGCGAGGCATGACGTTTAGTAACTACTAAATCTGTAGCATAAAAAAATCGTTCAACAAGCTGAAATGTTTGTAATTGAAAAAGACACGAACAAATGGTGATAAAAATGGAGGTTTGTGTTGATGTCTTCTCCATAGTTATAATGGATGTGATTATTTTTTAATATCTGCAATATTCATTCTTCGAATATTTATATAATGCATCACTTTTACATGTTATCTTTGAAATTATACTCCGCTGCATTTCCTTGCTGGCAATATATTCATTTTATGAGATAAAACTCTGATATTAAAGAAACAATCCACTGACAAGTAAACAGTCCTGATGGTCTCTTTGGAGGTTCGATGCAAAGCACATTGCGTGATATCGGAAGAATAACTGAAAAAATGAAAAGTATTCAAAAATCAAAGCTCTGATATTCAAGTTTCGGGCATAAGAACGTTTCAGTTTTATATATATAGCAAAGAGAAGTTTAATCCGTAACAATAACACCAATTAGAAACACCAGAAACGTATTTGCTCTACAATTTTTGTATTTTTAAACTAATTTTATGACGTGAACATGCACTCGACTTTTGGATTGTAATGGTTTCTAGCATATTCTATCGAACTTTGGATTCTCATGCCGATTTTCGTTCATGTTGCATGATGAAATCATTTTTTTCAGATCGAGCATCTTCGAGGTAAAGACAAACAAACGAGGGTAAACAATTGGTTCAATTTCGAACGCAAGGACGATATAGATAGAGAAAAGTATATTGTTCAAAAATAAAGAAAAATGAGAAATATAGGAAATATTTTCAGAAAAAATTTATATTTACTATCTTTCATGGTCAATAAAACTAATTTAATGTATGCTTGCATTTTAATAGGGCGAATTAGTATGTACTTGCTGCTCTTTATGCAACTCACATACGCACTGTGGCTGCCAGAGAAGAAACTGAATTTTCGACGTCATTAAATGAATTATATATCTGACTAAACAATGACTCTACAGTAATCATTATTTTAAATGATTTTCCAATTCGTTCAAAAATAATGTTTTCAGAAAATCGAATTTTAACTCTAATTCACTAAAAACCGAACATTTTATGAAAATAAAAAGTGACTGTCCAAATCAGCATCGTCGCTCAACAAAGTATGGATGCATTTAAAGATCTGCTGTATGGTGTTTCATACATCGAGAATAACTATATGTATTGCTACCAGCTTACACATATCACACGGTAGTATTGATGCCATCTTGAAGCAATATGTTGGTGTGAAGTAAATATTATGGAAGTAAGTATGTAATGAGGTCACTCAAGAACAATGACAACCACCTGGTAAGGCTTATGTTGAGAATTTACAAATATTTGAGAGTGAGCCTTGGAAACTATACGAGATAGTCACGAAAGGTGAAACGGATATAGCCTTGACAAACCAAATCTAAAGAATAATCTAAAACATGTCTGTCGAAAGAAGAAAGTTCTCTAAAGTAGTGGGGATGCAACAATATCCATTCTCATTCCAGCAAATTCCAGTCAAATTTGACCAATACCAAAAATTAGAATTATTCAGAATAATAGAATTGTTGCATTCCTAAACGGCAAATTAAAAGAAATCCATCCGATAGGAAAACAGTGTTTTCTATCCTATTTTATAACCGATATACTGTTATTTGTTCATCGGCTGCTTTTTGAAATATTAATTAATTCCAAGCATTATCATGATGAATGTTTTTAAAAAAAATAGCCAAAAACTTACGCAAAGCCATCATAAATAACAAATGGCATAATATCATATCATGACAAAACAACGATCGTATGTGAAAGATACTGCACTTGATTTTCTCCAACAAGAAAAATCTTAATAATGATTCATCCATCATACTCGGTTGACTTTCCTCCTTCAGACTTTTGACTATTCAGTCGTCTGAAAGATAAACTTGATATATAGCCCAATTGTGCAACTTTAGCTAAAGCAATAACAAAAGATCTCAATTCGGTACTTGTCCTCGTATATCAAAATATATTCCAAAAGTGGATTGAAACGATAAAACTTTGCACCAAACGTTAGGGAGGCCTACTTCGAATATGTGGCTTAAATAGATTAAAGCATGTTTTTTTACTGTGAAGAAATATTTGAAATGCAAGAACTTCTTTGAATATCCTACGTAGCTTTGTCTTTGAATTTCATCCTTTAACTCCAAGTTCAAGGAGTTTTCATTGCACAAAACCTTGAATTTGAGTTAGTTCAGAAGCATAGACCTCTTATCATGAGCTTCTCTTTTCCTCGTCAAACATCTCTCTATTTTTTCAAGATAAGAAGCATAATTTTCTTCAGCATGACAGAATTTTCAAATTTTTTCTGAATGAATTTATTTCAATGGATTTGCTCAAAATAATAATTAGTTTCATTCATAAAGACTTACTTCTCCATCATTATATCGGAAATACTAATACGGTTTTACTGTTATTATTTATTACGATGTTTACATTAAATTGGATGCGAAGTCATCATTCGATCAGTATAAATGAGAATAGAAATAAAAGTGTAAAATAATATGAAAAAGACCTAAATAACTAAGTGAATTGGTTGAAGCTTGAAGACAAAATCTGCATTAAAAAAGGAACTGAGATAGCAATTAACGAGAAATTAACGCAAACGTCAAATATACAGTATAAAAAAGAAAACAAACATATAAAGAGTATCCCAGAAAATCCGAAACGATTTTAAAATTCATCGCTCTTACATTCAAGCAAAACAAACTCTTTGCAAAGCTGGCAGATTATTGTAATACTTAGTACTAAATAAATACAAAGTTTTCGGTATATAGCTTTTACTATGAATGAGAAAATGTAACAGCATTTTTCATATACTTTTTTTCCTAAGCAACCTCCAAGTTCTATCGATGAACGGTAGGAGTTCATCTGTTCATAAGATGGTGATCATCATCAAAATACATATTTTTACTGATAATGGATATGTGAAATTCATTTGAGCTCTTGTAAAAAAAAAAAAAGCAGCTAAAAATCAGACGATTTACGAAATGTAATTACTTATGGTCATCAAATTCATAAGCAAACGATGCATGTGGTTTTAAATATTGTTGAGCATGTTTTTATCGATTAAACAAAACAAAAAGAAAATTATGACATAAAACTAGCCAACACTTGATCTATCGAAGACATTTATAGTATATTAAAAGAAAAATTACGAGGGCAAGATTGCAAGAATACTGATCACCTGAAAAACTAGAATAGAGATACATGAAAANATCGATTTTTTTGATCGAACATCAATATGTATTTGAACAGCTTCATCTGGTGACACATGCTGAGCTTCCATCATCCATCGTGGTTCGTAAGCACCGATCGGTATAGCACTTAAATCGAATGGACCATATTTTTTACCAATGTGTCGAAAAATTGAAATGTTATGAGTATAACCTGTATCTCCAGCGAAATAAAATTTGTGTGTAGCATCCCAAACAGCAAAACTACCCCACAAAGATTTGTTCAAATCGAATGCACTACGACGACTCCTGGAGTAGAAAATATTTTATTACTATAAAAAAAAACAATGAACATTACCAGTGTTGAGCTGGACAAAAAGCAATGTTCACTTCTTTCTTCTAAAACAAAAATCAAAGATAAATATTGCAAAAAGTTTCCAGCAGGAATCGTCTCTTACCAAAAGATGATACTCTTCCCACCAATCGAGTTCGACAACATTGTGTACATGCCTATTGAGAAACCATTGTCGAGTACCTCGGCCACAGAACCACGTTAGTTGTTCACCATAGCGTCTGTTTAAACTTTTTACACTAGAATAATCGAGATGATCAAAATGATTATGTGAAATAAGTATAGCATCAAGATCATCGGGTAGATCATTTATCCTTAATGCCGGTGGACGGAAACGTTTCGGACCGGTAGACGGTGTTATTCCACATCGTTCACTATAATCATTTAATTGCTTTGAAAGAAAATGAGAAAGAAAGAGAGAAAATATCTACCTGAAAACTGGATCGACAAGAAATCGAAAATTATTCATTTGAACAAAACATGAAGCATGTCCAATCCAAATAAATCGTAGACCGGGTTTTTTTAGATACAGTTCTTCAGGTTTTTCATATCGAATAACAGGTAAAATGTTATCAAGCTCTTGTTTAGTGGAGGGCAATTGTGTATTGTCCAGCGCAGTGATTTTCCACTTTAAAGCAAGCGCTGGACTGGGAAATTTAAACTTAGGATTGAATGAATTAATGTAACGACCATTTTCTTTGCGAGACTTGACTAATTCATTGGAAGCCTTATCCGTTCTTGTTGTTACTACAACGATAATCACTGTTTGTAAAAATCTCGCTTGCCCTTGGGGGTAGACTGGTAGTGATACGAACACATATAACAGAATTCTTAAATTCTACTGTCCCTCATGTTTAGAATAAGGAACAAAAACGACGAAAAAACCAAACAGAGCACAAGATAGATTATATATGTGGCCAAGCTCACGAATTCCATTTTTTGACCAATTCTTTCCAACTTCTTTAGGACTCTTGTGAAGTAGAGCTTAAGAGTGTTCAGAGGAAATCCATGTTGCGAAAACCGGATCAGTTTTAGCGGTAAAGCGCGGTATTTCTCAAAACCGCCGGTTTACCGGATTTTACCGGCAAAACCGGCGGCTTGCCGCGGTTAACCGACGGTTTTAATTGATACCGCGGTTCTTTAGAAATTCCACCGGTCAGCCGCGGTTTGGCGCTAGTTTTTCCGATGAAGAGAAGACGACGAGTGTGTATAGAACGAAAAAAAAACATGTATATATACATGTGCTCGCCGATCTATCGCTCACTTTGCTGGTTTGCATGATTAGATAAAATAATCAAGAAAAGAATAAAAGACGCAGCATAGATTTAATTATTCTTACACATAATTTTTTCATAATTACTTCGTTTTTAAAAGATTAAGTTTTTAGTATTTATTTCTTTTTTTATTAATATTTTAATATCGACTTCTCTTTTAGATTAATTCTTTTTATTTAATTTTCAGATTATATTTTTAAATTCAATTTATAACTTTTTTTTAAACATTTTTAGATTAAGTTTTGTATGTTATTTTTTCAGATTAATTTTTTTATATTAAATTTTCACATTATTTTTAATATTTATTTTTTAGATTGATTTTTTAATATTTTATTTTTAAATTCATGTTTTCACATTTTATTGCTAATTTAATTTTTTTACATTTAATTTTTTTAGATAATTTTAAAATGTTAAATAATTTTTTTTGCAGTAATTATTTTTGCGTTTATTTTTTAATACAAATTTTTCGTTTTTTGCTATGCACAATTTGACTTGTTGGCTTGTATTTTTCTTTTGAAATAAACTAGTCTAATTCAATGATAGCTGTTAAATTTAAAACAAATATTGACGCAACCCAGCCTCGAACAGTGCCGGTAAACTGCGGTTTCCGGAAAACCGCGGTTAACCGCCGGTTTTTGTTCGGCTTTCATCACATGGGAATGTACATTCAGTGTAATATTTCTTCTTTGAATAATATAGAGTATGACGCAGTCTTCCACGTCCTATCCGAATATAAGATTGAAATTTCGATACGAGTAGCTTGCAATCGAGAAACGGTTAAACTGCGACATGAAAAAATTCGACAAAAGTTTTTTAGCAAAAAAATCACAATGAGTGTCTCTTAACTCCTGCCGGTCTGTTTTTCAAAACTCACATATGAAATATGAGTTTGAGTTTTAGAGAGACAAAGTTTGTTCCCCTCACAGACATCTATTGTTTCAACATCGTCGCCTTTCCATGCATACCTATGCGAGTGTGGGTGTGAGAAAACGTAACATGTAGAGTTGCCAGCGAGAAAAAAATCGCTAATTTTTACCTGTTTATCATCAAATAGAACGTTGGACAAAATTTCCTCATGGAGCACTCACCGTTCTTTGGTGTTTTGATTGATGTCTTCTGCTTAGTTTTTTGCTTATGCGAGAAACCATCGATCACTATCGCCACAATAAAGAGAAGAATAAATATAGAAAGCGATAGCTTCATCCTTCAAGTATGTATGTATTTGTCAATTGAATTGAGATATAGAAAAGTTCTTCTTTCTTCTCTTCACTTACATTCGAACTAATTGGAAATATGATGCACAACACCGCTTCTATGTAGGCACAACAAGTAACATGATTCTTCGTCTTTCTTTGAATGATGGCGATAAGAGCTGCTTTAATCGAAAATAAGGTATTCGCTACGATTAGACAGCTTGTTGTCAGCATCTGAATCTTTGTGAACCCAAGAAAGTGTGAAGCTTTGCCAGTCTAATAAATTTCACAATTGAATATTATCGACCTGCTTTTTTTCTCCAGTATATTTGAGTTTCTTTAGAATAAACTAATATGCGTGTTGAAATTTTGCAGCAAAATTCTCATGAAACGAAAAATATTTCTCACTTCGATAATGTTTGTGCTTTTAGAGAAATCTATATATCTTGAGATTAAATCAAATAACAATTGACAATGGAAAATTTTTGGTCTTTCACAAAGACCATTTCCAACATAAAACAGAACGAAATAAAGTGTGTTGAATAGGTGTTGAAACGAACAATTTTTTTTTCAAATCGTAAATGATGCAACATGATCTACGTATAATATCATAGCCTATATTATTCATATAAATCCTGAATCATTATAACATAGTTATAAATCATACAAAAATAAACCAAAAAATTATTCTAATTCCATTTTTGATCAAAATGTAATATACTCAAGTATTATATTCTACTTTATATAAGAAGAGAAAGGGTCAGCTACAAAAATTTATTGATAAGTTCCCTCTTGATTTTTATATTTATGTTATCGGTCGAAATGAAAAGATATTTCATCATTTAAACACCTCAACTATACAAAAAAGTCAGCATCGGTATTGTGCTTATCTTGTATTCGACAAAATTAATCCGAGTTTCTAACCGTTCTAACAAACTTTAATATTATCCAAAGATTTAATGGAAGTTTATAAATGGCCGGCTGACTTTTGCTACAATAAAACCAATGCCTAATCACATATATCAATAGTCAATCAACAAAAAATACCAACGTCTCTAATTGACTACAATATGAGTCAGTGTAACAATTCAAGATCATTTGTGTTATAATAATAATAATCATTTAATGTCTATTTGTTTTCAGTAAATCTCGATAACCAATCGAAAACGACACTAAATGTTTCAGGTGTATGCAATTTACTTGCTCAAAACATACAACATTTAATGAGTTGGATTGAGCATTACGTTGATAATTTAAATTCTCCCTCAAATATTCAGGTGAGAAGTACAGTGAACAATTTTAAATAATTATTCTCTTTTTGTTAGAATATCAATTTCAAGGGAGTGATCTGATGTCTCTAGAAACTGCTTCTAAATCTCATCAAACTCAACTTAACCCTTTGAGAACCGGTGGGTAATATTTGTCCCACTTATTTTTCAGTAGAGAAAAAAGTATTTAGCTCACATTAAACTATTAAATATGTAAGGTCTTCAAGGTCATAAACAACTGCATTTGTCATCTCATACTTTTCTTTTCTTTCTTTCCTTCTCTCGTATAAATTCTTTTCAAATATCCTTTGTTCCTGCTGCTAAGATACAGTGACATCATAATTTCTCTCTTCTCCTCTGATCTATTGTTTATCGAGAATATTCTCATTCTCTATTGGGTATATATCTACACCCCCGTTCTCATTGACGAATTTACGTTGTTCTTGAATTTGCAAAGCATATTATTTCTCTATCGAACTTGTACTTTTTATTTCTTTATACCGTTTTTACAATTAAAATTAAACAAATGGAATTCTATGGAAATAATGAAGTTGACGACGAGTCCTGTGATTCATATGCCAGTAATGATACCAGCGAGAGTAGTGATGGGCCGTAAGCCGTAAGAAGCGTAATACGTTCATTTTCGTACCGTCGTAAATCGCGACAGAACAGAACAAAAATAGTCGTGATATAGACGAATATAGTCGTAAAAGCTACGGCAGAACGAAAGAATAAGTATATAACAGACGGCGTAATGAACGTCTTACGTTTCTCTTACGTTATCATATACATTGAATATGAGAACAAAACGAAAGAAATGATTTTTGAAATTGTTTTTCTTGAAATAAATTTTCTCGCATGTTTTTTTTTTCTGTAGTATAATGATAAGCGAGAAAATAATTATCAGGAAAGCGAGTATCATTATTCACTTCGTATTTTTAGTATGTTCTAGTTTAATAATCCTGTTGACTTTTTAATTAAATTATGTCAATCTATCAGCTGTGTTTCACTTTCATACATTTATTTTATCAAAAGCTCCAATGGTTCAATTGTAATAAATAATACAAAAAAAACATATAAAAATATGTATAAATATACCAGAAAATAACAACACATTTTTTAACTATTTTTATTTAAGAATAGCAAAATATCAGCATTTTCTGGCGTTAATCTCGAACGTCTGTCCGAAGTCAAGTGACCAGTTGCTGAAAACATTCGTTCTGATGGTGCACTTGTACCAACAATACATAAATATTTGAATGCTAATTTTGATAATGTAGGAAATTTTGTTTGATTAGCATTCCACCATTCGAGAGGGTTTTCATTTCGATGAATTTCTCGTTCATTTTCATATATCAATAATTCACCATCACGACTATTTGTTGGTATAACGATATTATTTGTTATCATAATGTCGAATAGATCAAATTCTTTCTTTTTTTGTTCAGGTTGTTGAACATTTGATTGAGATGCAGTTGAGGTGTTTCCAAATAAAGTATTAAATTGTTCCTGTAAGAATAAGTATCCAAGATTTCTAGCATCAAATGCTTGTAATTGATTTAATACAAATAATGTTTCATTATGACTTTGATACAATGAACGATTAAGGAACGAAAAATCTTTCCAACGTGGATCCAACACTGTACATAATAAAATCTAAAAGAAGTGTGTCATGTAGCATTTTTCTATTGATTTCTGTACGTACCAGTTTATCTTGATAAAGTTCTTCAAATCTTTCTTGAATACTCAAACGTAAATTATCTTTAACTTTCTTCTGAAAAGAAGAATCAGCATCTCGATATTCAAGACTTGTAAGCAAAGTTGTAATAACAGGTAAAACAATTGATATTGTTGGTGATGAATCAGATGCTAATTTACGTGTAGCTGCTTCGAAAGGTTCCAATGTATTCTAAAGTTAAGTAAACAGTTTTACATAGTTGATATTTCAATAATATCTTACCATTAATTGATCTAAACCATCCCATTCTACCACTTTCGAAACTTTAGCATTAATAAAATGTTTTTGGAATAATCTCTCATTTAAACATGCTGTTACACAATTTTTTTCTTCAATAAATCGTTGAAGCATGTAAAACGTGCTATTCCACCTCGTTTTGACATCAAAAATTAAGTTTCGTTCAATAAAACCTAAAAATATTTAATTCCATGACTGTTCAAAACAAAACGAAACTTCAGTTTTTTACCAAATGATTTTTGATATTTGTTTAGCATTTCAATTGCTAAATGAGTTTCTCTGGTGAACGTGACAATATATCGCACTGTTGCCAGCATAGTTTTTACTTCATCAAGTTTTCGAATAACATCATTTACAGACAAATTAATAAGATGATCAGTACAACCGATCCAACCTATAGAGAAATTAAATACCAAAACTTTAAGAATAGAAATAAAAGCATACCTTTTCCAAAATCTTTTCCAACCTTTCTCATAGTATTACATGTATCAGTAACTAAACAAACAATTTTGTCACTAATTGACCAATCGATACATATATTATTTAATCGTTCGACGATCCGTTCAGCTGTATGATTTCCAGAAAATTCTTTAGTTTCCAGCACGAAATTTTTAATTTTGTTGTTTTTTAAATCAACAAAATGAGCCGTAACAGTCATATAAGCTTGATTAGCTTGAGATGTCCAGATATCTGTTGTTAAACAAATACCTAAAATATCAGAAAAAGACAGTCTGTAAATCAGTATGAATACAGAATCACCTACCAGGTGCTAATTGTAATTCATTATAAACATTTTGTTGAATTTCAGAATACATATCTTGAAAAATCTTATTTACGAAATATTTTCGTTTAGGAATAACATATGATGGTTCAGCTTCTTGAAAAATTACTTGTAGTTGAGGACTTTCGACAATTGATAAAGGAAGATAATTATAAATGATAAAATCTGCAATTAATTTGGTTAAATGTACAGATCGTTCACTTGATAATGGTAATCTTGGTGTTGATGCAGTTGTTGGCATTTGTGATTTTGATTTCATCGATTTATTTATATTCTGATATTCAGAATTATGTTGAGTTTGCATGTGATGTAATAAATTCGAAGTAGATGTTGATTTACGAATAATGATGGATGAACACAAGACGCACTCAACATGCAATTCATCATGATTGATTGTATTAAAATACCTCCAGACCAAGCTCCTTTTTGGCTTAAGAATTCGTTTAGGTGTAGTTGATGAAGACGATGGAGAGGTAGATATTGGTGCATTTGTTGATGATGGTGATGCTAATATTGAATTAGTTACTGATAAAGATGATGAATCTGTGCTCATTGATATTATATGAGATTTTATTAAAATGACACATAAGCAATTGATAGATAATATATATAACAAATTCTTTTCTTTTTCTTTTTTTATTTCCGTCTGTTCTGAATATTCCACTTCGACGACATTTTGATGTCGTCGAAGTGGAATATTCAAAACAGACAGAAGCAACAAAGAGAGAGAAAAAGAAATTGTTTTACTGTAAAACAATTTCTTATGCCCCATTTCAATATTGAAAGTGACCTTTTCACTGAGGTTAAAAATTCACATTATTGTTTTGGGTGTCTGATAAATAATTGATGAATTAGTTTACTTAATAATTAGTTTATTAATGAACTATCATATCGGTTTTCTTGATTAAAAATTTGAGAAAACGTACTCTTTAGATGATTAATATGATGAAAATTAAAAACTATTCAGAAGGTTAGAAAAAAATTTTCTTACTTCAAGTCAAGTGAAGTCTCACTTGACTTGACTTACCACGCTCTGAGAGTGCCTCTAATTCTCGTCAATATCTGAATATATAGATTGAAATATTCAAGCAAAAGTTTTTTCATTACACTAAAAGTAGTTATTACGTTATTACGTCTCAGACGTAATAAATCTATACTTCGTTATTGTCGTTTGGTTATCCTTCCTATTCAATGGTTATTACGTGATACCACATCTGAACGTCTTACGAGAAGGAAGGACAAAATAACTCACGACAGAACGAAAGAAACACATATATCAACTTACGCATATCCGGGAGAACAGAAAAATTGACGGTATAACGTAATGTTTTTTTTTCTTTCTTTCGTTCGTTCGCTATTATTAAAATATCCTGTCGCGATTTACGAAGATGTTTCGGCCCATCACTAAGCGAGAGTGACTTCGATTTCGATTACGATGAACTAGTCGATAACTTTGATGAGCTTGAACTTTCTGATGAAGATTTGGATCTATGTGCAGAGGAGCTGAATTCAATGAATGAAAGTTATATCACAGATGGCGGCTTTACCTCAACCTCTCTAAGAGCGAACTCCAGTCTCAGTCTTTAGAATCTCTTTTACTGAAGAAATTTTAAATCTGAGAACTGATCAAACAAACATTTATGGAAAAGGAAAGAAACGAAGTAACAATCAGCAGAAAACCAGTAACTGGAAGGATGTGAGCAAAAAAGATATTGAATCGTTTCTCGGGTTGATTATTCTAATGGGTATCAATAACTTGCCAAATATGAAACTCTATTGGAGTAAAGATATGATATTCCATAATACATTTATTTCTTCGATCATGTCAAGAAATCGTTTTCTTCAAATTTTTTATAACTTACATTTGGTTGATAGTTCATTGAAACTAAAACGAGAATCTAAAGACTACAGTAAAATTTACAAAGTTAAGCCGCCTCTCCCCCCCGCCCCCCCCCCCACAACAAGTATACTCTAAGCACACNTTTGATATTCCCTTGAATTTTATTATACTTTCGTAGATTGCATCATAGCGGCCAAAGTTATAATTTTTTTGGAAATTTCTCCGTAAAATTCTTAAGGCACCCCCTCAAAAAAGTCAATTTTCGTCAGAACGCTCAAAATTGAGATAAATACATGGGGAGATAGCCCGTCATTTGCTCTTTCATGAATGATAAAAATTTTTCTTCCATACCTTGTTTTTTTCAGAAAATTTTCGAGATTTATGACAACCCCTATTAGAAAAACCAGCGGTTTTTTGAAAAACGAAAACATCTTTGTCGTTTTTTCTCATTTTTCACTTTCTCAAACGCGCATCCAAAATTTATCTTTCGAAGTCCGTTCAATATATTAAATTTTTGTTTGTTTGAAAGAGCATGTAAAGATGCAGGGCATGACGAGACCAGTTTTTCCTATTGGACCTTGTTTTGTTATACAGATAGGTATTTCTATAAATTGACAGTACTTTTTCGATGGTTTTTTCAGTCATCAAATTTTCGATCCCTTTTTTTGCGCTTGAAAAGTGGGTATTTAAAAAATCGGACCATGTCATGGCCTGCATCTTGACATGCTCTTTTAGACAAAAAAAAAAATTTAAATATATTGGACGGGTCAGAACCGAGAAATTTGAGATGCAAAATCATCTATTTTTCACCCTCGTTTGGTCACATCTCGCTTAGAACTCATAATTTCGGGCTGAAAATTTTATCACAGCTTTCCCACTTTAGGCCCAGCATATTCTCCAAATTTCAGGCCATTTGAACATTTCTGGGCCGAGATCGATTTTTGAGGGGGTGCCTTAAGAATTTTACGGAGAAATTTCCAAAAAAATTATAACTTTGGCCGCTATGATGCAATCTACGAAAGTATAATAAAATTCAAGGGAATATCAAACCTCAAGCAATATTTGCCTCTAAAACCAATAAAAAGAGGTTATAAAGTTGGTGCTTATACGATCCGATTCTTGGTTATTTATTTAACTGCCAAATCTACTTAGGAAAAGAGGAAACCAGTGGAAAAGAAACACCTTTGGGCGAATGTGTTGTTTTCGATCTTATATCTGGTCATAATTTTGAAGGAAAACATCTATATTTCGACAACTTTTTCACTTCTCTCAGATTATTAGAAAAGCTAAAGCTACAGAACATAAAAGCCTGTGGAACTATTAGATCAGATCTGGCAGGTATTCAGTCGGAGTTTGCCAAGAAAAATAAAATGGAACGAGGAGATAGCAAGTCAATGATTACATCGAACAGCACTGTCTTCATATGGATGGACATCAAACACATGTTTTTGGCTTCAAATTATCATAAAGACAACGAAGTTATTCCAATTTCACGTCGCTTGAAAAATGATCAACGTATTCAAATTGGCTGTCCGAAAGTAGTAAAAGATTACAATCAGTTTTCACATGGAGTTAACCGACTCAGCCAAAGAATATCCTGCTACAATTTTAATCGCAAGTCTAAAAGGAACTGGCTGCGAATGTTTATTTATTTTCTAAATGCATCTATTGTCAACTATTCATTTGTTATAATCAGTTAGCTCAAGATAAGTTAATATACTTAAACTACATGGTTTCAGTGGTGAAGTCTCTCTGCTTCGGCAGTGAACGAATAAGTCCTGGAAGACCTCCTTCTGAAAACAAGTCTAAACAAGCATCACCAAAAACTATCCTTAATTTTGACAATAAAATGCATTTGTCTGTGAAAGGAAAAAGAAGATGTGCTTATTGTAGCAGCAAAGAAGCAGGTTTTTGATCCAACATCGAGTGCTTTACTTGCAAATTGACATTTTGTTTAAAAGATGAAAAAAATTGCTTTTTTTCATTATCATAACATTTTTATGAAGCGATTGTGAGTTAAAATACAATGAAAAAGTTGAAAAATGTTTTTCTCGATTAAAAAAAACTCGGTTCTCAAAGGACTAATCTGAAGCACAAGTTAAAGATTTCCGGTGCTACTTAATCAATACTCATAGAAATCTAATAAATACTCAGCTACTCACGTATTCGAAGTAATATATTTCAACCAAGAACCGAAAAAAACAAAATTTGTCAACGAATATCCTTTTGATCTCAAACGGTACGGAAGAAATAAGCGTTGTTTTTGAATAAATACCCAAGTACTCATTTATTCTAATTGTTTTATTTTGAGCAAGGGTCATTTCAGGCATTGAAAAAGTCGTTTACCTGCTTGTTATTAGTTATCAAATTCATTTAGAAATGTATGGAAATGTTTAAATAGGTACGATGGTACTTATATAGCGGTAGAGTTTCAATTGATGGTTACAAAAAGAAGTTCAATAGGAAATTTTATTAAAAATCAATTAAGTATTTAAATCATATAATAGCTGTATACATTTTTTGCCAAATAGCTATGATAATGTTGAAATCGCGCTAAATTTTAAATAGTTAGTTACATGAAGTAGTGCTATAAATGAGAAGTTCTTATCAAACAATTAACTATTTAAATCAGTTAGTAACTGTATACTATTCGACAAAGTATCTCTTTTGAGAAGCGACGATTCGTGAGCTTTATCATATTCCTTGGTTCTCTTCTTTTTTCAATAAATCATTGTTCAAGCCATATTATGATGTCTTTTTTCACACACACACATATGCACATCTATAATATGGCGTCATCTTTATTATGAGTGTATATGATACATAGTGCATACCAATCAATTTTTTTCCTCTCCTGTCATTTTTTATCGACACAGTCTGTACCAATATTTACATTCTGAAAAAGTATCCGTCATAGTCTTTGAAGGACATTAACGAGCGAACATTTTTATTTTAAACACACTTATCACAGCACCCTCACCCTCATGCTGTGAGGTGTGTGTGATTTACACCGGTATTCCTTTAGCTCGTGCCCCACCGTTTATTGATAGTATCATTATAGCTGGTGCCCCTTTTGATAGAAAAAATGCTCCATACACTAATTAGTGTGTGGAGCATTTTTTCTATCAAAAGAAGCACCAGCTATAATGATACTATGAATTAACGGTGGAGCACGTGCTAAAGGAATGTCTTTACACCAATCAATGTCAATTGTGTTTAAAGTAAAAATATACCCAGAGACATATCGAAGGAAACAATTTTTACGTCTGTCTCTCTAAGTGAGATAATCAATCGTGAAAACAGCAATCCATCCTATTCAGATCCATCATAAGCTGCTTTTTTTTTCTGTCGTCCTCTACGAAAAACAAACCAGCGCTGCGAGCGTCATCTAAACGGATGAACGGTACCGAATGCATTCTGCATGTGTTCGAATCATGTTTTTGTCCGTTCTTCCGTTTCGAACACGTTTTTTTCTGCTAATCTCGAGTTGGGATGGAATAGATGAAGACGAAAAGAGGTAGTCTTGTTCTTTTCTTTTCGCTTTCCTCGCTTTTTCTGCACGCCGTACATGCGCATATATTTTGTGCCATTGCTGTAACTTTTCTTAGGCGCTCATCCTATTCATATTATTCTGCTCAAGTTAATTCAATAGTCTGTAACAATGTTTTTTTTTCTTTGCATTCCAGTAATGAGTTAATTGTTCGCGACAAAATTCGAACACTATCGCTGTCGTCACCATTTACATACGAGTTCCTCTCTCATCTCTTATAGGGCATTCAAACAAAAACTTGCTTCTCAATCTTTGTTGTTTGTCTCCCTCGATTGTAGCGTCGCTCTCTATATGTTGTATGTACGTACTGCTGACGTCACTCTCACATGATGAGTTCCTGAACTAGTCTCAAAAGAAAGCACGCGTCGTCGGCACTACTAAAATTATGTGATCGAATGAAAAGGAGGAAATCCAGGCAAAATGAGAGATGGAATGGACTGATTAACTCATCAATATGATCAGTTATAACACGCACTAATGTGCTCGCTGTCTACTCAACCATGTAGCACAATATGGATAGCGTTAGGTTTTTTCCTTTCCTTTTTATGTAGCAACCGTGTTCGTCATCTGTACGTCTTATTATTTTCAAAGAAATAACGTATGTAACCTTCTTGTGACATCTACAAGTGTTCACGCGATTGTTTGTAGACTGCTTGTATGCAACTATTATGAAACATCAGACGTGTGGACACAAGTGTCTCATGTTTCATTTCAGCTATGTTCGGATGCACTTCTTATGCATTCGAAGTTTATTAGATTAGCAATAATGGCTCAAGTATTACTTAACAACGTAATACTTTCAAAATCAAATAAGTGTTCGTGTATTAATAAGTAATCACGCATCTCATTCATTGAATGAATAAGCAAAACAGAGGGACGAAATCGGAATTACGTAGTAACCGGTGACACAAAAATAATTCTAGTAACCATATTTTCAAATTTTTGGCTCTTCTTTACATTTCATCGAGCTCATTTTTTGTGAAAAGATTTCCCGTTCAATTCCCAATGAAACAGTGCAATTTATTGACTGAATAGAATCTGCTGTAGTTTTTCAAGACCATCATTGAAATGGTGATATCAAATGTCAAATGTAAGACAGATTTTTTTTCTAAATTTTTCCATTTTGTTTCAGTTGTCCAGTTTCGATATGACGTTTATCGAGAAGTGTTTTCAATTCATGTTCCGAACCAAAGCATTGAGTGAAAAGTTATTTGCATGACATTGGTTCGAACTCTGAGTGGGAAAATTGATGAATTAAAGGAAGATAAAAAAAATTGGGAAAAGTAAGTGCTTTACAGTCTGTACTCGATGTCATAATTCGATGACATCCTCTTAGAATGAGAACGGATTCTATTTAGTCAACAAATTGCACTACTTTGTACAGAATTGAACGAGGAATTTCTGGGGGGAAAATTAGTCCGAGGAAATGTAAATAAGAGAAGAAAATTAGAGACTATCGAGACTAGAATTCGTGTTACAGAATTTGTTATTTTCTGAAGAAAGAACCTGCAATCAACCACTCTTCATTAACTAAACAAAAGCGCAAGTAGCATTAGTGAAATTGGAACAGGAATATTATCAACAGTTCGATAGAAATGAACGAAAAAGATTATGATGAAAGCACCAATCCATCGAATGCAGACCAACTGACACTGTTCTTACCTCAACCGTTTGAGGTTAGAAGTGCAATCTACTGTTTGAGAATGCTCGATGCGCTAACGGTCAAGCAAGTTCCTGCTATAATTGAAGGTAAATTATGAGAAAAAAAAGATTCAAGTTGAACATGTCGATGTTATTCAAGATCTATTCGGTGTTGCGGTTCAGGCTAAATATGATATTTTCAATAGTAAGGGCGAACGAGCACTTCAAGCCTTGGAAAGTAGGTACATCTCATTTTGATATTGATCAAAAAGCGTCTGTTTGCATTTGAAAAGCATTCCCGTCTTGCCAACGCTGCTGTTGTACGACAAGACGACCATTAACTCTTCGCATTATCGACAATAGCAATCAGGCAAGTTAAAGTGATTCAGTTGATTGTAATGTAACTATTTGTTTGAATAATCAGGAAATCATTCTTATTAAACGAGAATTCAAATTTTGCTCTGGATTCTATTGGTGTGCCGATCTTGCCTGTTGCAGTCAAGAGGTCACAGTTGAATCACCGCCGGGCACTTTGATCGGCACGGTCTCACAAAAGTAAGGAAGACAGCACACACCGACAACATGCACTGCTCTCATCTAGAGGAAGTCGCTGGCGAGTTCATTATGTAATCAAGGTTACCAATGACACATCTGCGCTGACTGTCGTTGGTCCTCGATGCATCTGTAATGAGTTCTGTGGTTGCGAATGTGGCTGCTTTGAAAAACAATTTACAGTAAGTAGTGCTTTTGTCAACAGGGTGGGTAAAAATATTTTTTCAGGGGAGTAACGCTCTGATTTCAAATAGCATCTATAACAAATTTTATACCAAATAAAAACGCGTCGAAAATGGGATTTATCGATGCGAAATAGTGAAGGTTATGACAACTTTACACTGTTGAATTCAGGAAATTCCTAGAGTTTTCCACTATATTGACATCGAAAAATTCTTTTCATGAGGCAGTTCAAACTAGATCTTATTTCAAAATGATGAATAACACAACGTACTGTTTATCTCTTAAGATTTGATGAATATGATCAATTATCAGTATGACAACTATTAGTTTCCTTTATAGCACGAAAATGAGTCGGATGCGAACATGACTTAGTTACAAATAACTTAATGTTTGTTTCCATGTTAGTCAAAATATCTGAAATATATTTCTCAATAAAACTTGTTATGGATGCTATTTAAAATCAGAGCGTTACCCTCCTCCCTCCTAGAAACACATTTTTACCCACCCTATACATGCAACGATACAAGTAAGTAGTTATATATTGTTTGAAACTTGCAAATTCGAACTCAATACTGGTAATCATAAATTTCATTGGAAAAAGCAAAACTTCACTAAAAATCACCTTCCAAATTTCATATTTCGGGATCAAAGTTACAAAAATACGAAGCAACCTAGTCTTTTTCATTGATAGACAACAGGTTTGTTTGGTAAGTAACATTGATTTCTTTTGGTCTAGACTTCAAGCACATTCTCCATAGATGAAATAAATGACAACTCTGAATTATTTTGTTCCGGTAGATAGTCAAAGTAATACGCTGATCGATTATATTTGTTGACAGATACTTGGTACTGCTGGAATAACCGAGATCGGAGGCATTTACAAGAAGTATCCAAACTTCTACGCGGAAAGACATACAAGTGCTGATGTATTCGTACTTCAAGATGAGTACACTTATCTCGTGAGTAGCCTATAATACTGAGGACGGCAACAATTACAACAATAGCGAATGCGTGTAGCCACTAGACATAGATGTGACCGAACAGTTTTTACATGGTATCAGACAAATTCTATTGAAAAGTCGCCTTTTAATTACAAGTTAGAAGTCATTTCTTACTGAAGCTTTTGAAAACTTCGAGAGA
Organism: Rotaria sp. Silwood2; assembly: GCA_905329745.1. Lineage (NCBI taxonomy): Eukaryota > Metazoa > Rotifera > Eurotatoria > Philodinida > Philodinidae > Rotaria > Rotaria sp. Silwood2. The sequence goes on along the minus strand of CAJNSZ010000073.1, from coordinate 82,779 downwards.
AATTGCAATGCTTTAGTGACACCACAACTATATACAGTAAAACCTCTCTAACGTAGGGTATGGAGTTTTTTCAAAGTGACCACTTTACGGAGGTGCTGACCTTAGAGAGGTTATATATTAAACATAAAAATATTCCGCGCTAACAATGCAGGGTTACGGTTTTTCATTGAGCTAAAAAGTGTACAATAAGCATTTGCTTGTTGTCTTTATTGGCGTTTCTGGCAAAGTCCTTCTCGTATTCGGCCTGGCGCCGAAGAATATCACTGACACCATCTGTAGGGATCTCTTACTTCTCGACTAGTTTTATTCCGTTGACATGATCTTTGATCAGTGCTATCTTCTGTGATAGATATAGTGTTTACATGGTAGTTTTTTCTCAATCAGCTGATGAATACCATGAGCGACGGAATTGCACGCGGACACATTTTTTTAGAGGAAAAAATCCACTGAAATATGTGAGTGCTCACCTTGTAGAGGTTATCATTGTTGATGGAGTTATAAAAAACTGCCCACTGCTTAGGGTAGAGAGGCACCCATCCTAGAAGTTTTTACTGTATATGAGTTTCATGATTAATATAAAACAAAAAATGGATGAAAATAGACTAAGCGTTCCGTAAACACATATTTATTGGTCATCTTTTAATCCAGATTACGCAAGAAACAAACAAGATTTGAATGCGGTAAAAATACCATCATTCGACAAAACGGATCTCTTTATATCCTTGCTGCCGCATCTTCAACTATCTTATGAAGCCATATCATGTTTATACTATCAACAGCAAACTTTTTTAACGCTTGATATTAGCAGAATTTTTTTCACATTCTATGACTAGATGTTTTATCAAGACTAGGATAGAGCCAATGAAGAATAGTCCTGCCTATATCTGGTAGCAACAACATCTTTTAAAAGACGTTTGCATTTGTATGGGATGTTGAGTCAAAAGAGAAAAATGAATGATTCAGTCAGTTGGATGGAAGTCATTCAATATCGAACAGAGTGAGAGTAGCTACGTACCAGGTATTTTAGAACATATTTGAATTCCACGAATAGTCAATCGCCTGGAAAAATACACGCATCTGCTCTTATATCATTGAAGAAATTAGAGTAAGATATTGTCATTTTCTAAACCAAGCCAAATTATTTCCGCTTATCATTTTTTTCATGTTTTTATCCAACGGCATAAATTACAAGTAATATATATCGTTGTAGTTCCACTCGATCTTGACGTTAAAATGAAAGCAGTCGCATTGAGTGCTCTCTTTCTGATTGTAAGTTTTCAGTTTATGATTGATAATCGTTATTTCTGATTAGTGGCTTATTTTTTCAGGATTTCATGCTCTTCGCAACTGTTCCAGATAATTGGACATGCAAAATCTTGTCTTATCTGGATTGTCTCATGCATCCGACAAGACAAACAAGTAACTCCCTGTAAACGTCGCTTAGCCCACTACCAAAACGTTCTTCTGTGACCTCATATCATCCTCTCATTCATCAATAAGGTGTGGGTATGGTTTAAACTAAGATTCACACCCACATCTACTCACACCCTTGCTCTCCTCGATGTTATTTTATCGTTCACTTTATCTAATCTTTAGCCTCATGATAATAAAATATTTTGCTTATTGTCTCTTTCTCTTCTCTGCCTCATCTTCTTATTGTTATGTTTTTTTTTTAGATGGATTATCATATTCGCATAAAAAGGCTGTGCTATTTCATCAAAGAGTGAGGGTTAAGGTGTGAAAACGAGCTATCAAGGCCGGATTCGATTTTTGCTCAAGAGATCTCATCAAATGACTTGTACATCAACAAATCAAAATGTTTTATCCTAACTTAAGGATAACCAATCTAGAAGCCGTTTGATGAGATTTCTTGAGCAAAGATCAAAACCGATCATGATGGCTCATTCTCATCTTCATCCTCCTTCACTTTTAGACTCTTTATATAGCTGCTCACCATATTTTGTATCTTTATAAAAAAAAATATAAGTAACGTGATCACGGAGAAAATGAATGGATTTGCAAAGCTTTCTTGATTTTGTTTATTAAACTAATGAGCTTGACTTTTATATCATTTTATCTTTCTTTTGTGGTACAGTAGTGAAGAAAAGAACGAAACAAGGTAGTCCCTCTTTCCTGATCGATACTTTGTATGTAAGAAAGGTAAGATTCATAATATTCATGATTACGCACTCATGTGTACCTTTCATAGTAAATTGATCATTTGATACTTAGTGCGCATATTACTTCTACCCATGCACTTTCACACTGCCGAAAAATCTCTTTCACAAGACTGATGGGTCAATTGCTGATAGATGACAGACGTGGAAAGTGTTATGACTTCATGAATACTGATGTACCAGAGTGTCGACTCGTTGGATCTCGTCGCTTTATCCAATAACCTGCCCGAACTAATAGACATCCATGGATTTGATAAAGAAAGTATTTTGCTTTGTTTAATGAATGTCGATCGCAGCTTAAATGATCTTGAGTAGTTGATGTTCCATTTGGTTGTGAACTTATTACTCATTATCACTCTACACTGATAGAATCATTCGAAAATTTCGATATTGAGATTTCTTTATTTATCATATAGCATTCTCGAAGATACTGTAAATCTACTTTTGGATAAATTGATTGATCAAATTTATGATGTTCATCACAATGTTCGTCTAGAAGTTCTTTATACAGCTGTTGTTCAACTAAGTGTCATCTCGGCAGTGATCTTAGTGTAGAGTTTCATTTCAAAAGGTTTAATAACAAGCGCTTTTTCATGAAGCGAAAGTGATTTTGAGATCTCTTCCATGGTTTCATAGATCGTGCAATGAGGATGTAAAGTTGCGTCAAAGTCGGATGGTTCGGAGCGAGATTTTTTGTTCGATTTCAAGGGCTTCTTCAAAAAACGACATGACTTTTGAGTACTCGCCTCTACCATTATACGCCAAGCAAATATTGTGATAGCTCGAAGCCAAATCATGACGATCTGGAAGAAGCATTTGTCGTACGATTTCAAGCAATTTTTCATAGTATTCCAGTGTCTTCGAGTACTCTTGCATCTTTTGATACACTATCTTGTGGGTGTGGGTGTGGATAAGCATCCATATCTTCTATTCTTCAACAATCAAACCCACCTACACCCACACACCCATACTCGTCCTTTAACGTGACAAGTTTAATTCTAAACCACTAGTTCATAGCATATTTCTAAGCATTATGTATCTCTTGCTAAGAACGCCGATACTGAACGAATAGATGCTACTAATGGTAATAATCATAACAGTGCTTCATGAAATAAGTGCACCTATGCACTAACCACATACTGTAAAACGATCTCTGTCTTTCCTATTTCAGTCAAAAAGCTATTAAACAGCGATGCGTGTGTAAAAAAGAGGGTGGGGTGGGGTGTGGGTGTTGTTGTGGGTGTGGATGTGTAGGATGTGGATCCTGGCACAGGCGGCATGTAAGACTCAGACATCCGCTCAAAATCCAAACTCACACCCACACCCAAATTGAATAGCAACTTTATATACTAAGACTGTTTGGATAACAAATTATCAGAACTTTCTTCCCTTTCTTTTCATTATATCCTCTTTTATCTTAAAGTAGGTCTACGAAATTAATAAGCAACGCTTCTTCAAAATATGTCTATCAAATATCACATTTTTTCATCCGTCACTGATGTCATCAATGACTGCCCTCTCTATTCATTGCTTTTTTTTTGGAGTTCTTTAAATCGAATAGAAGTGAATGGCAAGTTTTTAACCTTATCATTTTTCTTTTTTGTTCTGTATAGTAATCAAAGTAAAGAAGTAGCATTTCTTTTTTTGCGCTATCGTCACAAGCAAAGCCTTATGGTAATTTGGTATTCAGAAGAAACACGTGAGTGTCTTATTGCTTGTACACTTTTCTTTCAAGTAGGATAAACGAATCCTTCTTATTTTCTTTTTTTCGTTACAATTTAATCAATATCACAAACCATATTTCAGTATTAAAACAAAAAAGAGTGTTAGTTTAAATGTTAGTCACGACGTCGCTTTGAACTTTAGTTTGTATACACAACTACATCGCTACAAGTAGAGATGTATAAGCCAATGCATTAATCGACGATAGTGAATAAATTTATCGTAATTTATTTCTTGTGTCAGCAGCAACTGGAAATTTATAATGGTTTTTTAAAAACTCTCATGGTTTCCAGAGATTTTGAAATGGAATTGGTACTAGTAAAATATGTTCAAACGCAGTCCAACTTACGTTCAACTCAAATAGATTATCAATGTAAAATTCTTCCAATTCTCCATTCATGAGACCCACATCAAACTATTTCTTTTAAAAAATCTTTGATAAAAGAATCAACTATTATTGTGATGAATTTACTTTAGGCTACTCCAAGTCATTCTAATCCAGACTTGGAGTAGACCCATAGAAATAATGTTCGATTCTTTTGTTAAAAATTATTTAAAGAAAACGACTTAATGCGGATTCTCATGATTGAAAAATTTGGAGGTCTATCGTTTAATAATATCTTGAAGTTAAACGACAGTAAGAGTGGATTCCAATATGTTGGGGTGTATGATACTAATATCGAAATGAAATAGATAGATGATAGTGTTAAAAAACTGAGTGGCAAGAAACTATACACATCCATGTAAAAAAGGAAAATTTGTGATTTTAATCAGATTATTTGATTAATAATCTATTTGAATTACAATGACCACACAATACATTTCTCTTAATTTTTTAATGTAGCCTCTCAAATTTCTGAATAATTTTTTCTCCCTCCATGGCTCAATACATAGTATGTATAATACTAAACTGACCTTTGATATACATCTTACACTTTGACGTACGACATCAATAGATATTTAGTCATGCAAACAAAATGTCGGCAGAACGGTTTAAAATCAGTTGTGTTTGTTTTACTGAGCTTATAAAAATCTGAATATAAGTTTGAAAGATGTATTTCATTTGATTGTAATTCATTCTTGATAAAATAGCAGATTAAAACTAGGGATGTTATTTTATTTTTATTTTTATTTATAATAAAGAGTAAATATAAATAAAATCGTTATATTTATAGAACAAAGATAAAGTACTTATCTTATTTACCTTTAAAAAAATAAAGATAAAATGAATAAAGAAGAAATTTTTTTTTCTGCCAGAATCTGATCTTTAACTTTTACAAGTAGTTCACAGAAAGTTATGCTACGACAGATAGTAATGAAATATGTAGAAAAGATTTTTTTCATATATTTCTTTATGTATCAGTTTGATTTTTTTAATAATATAACATATCGAAGTGATGTTGGTGATAAGAAAGAATATTGATCCGCATATACTACTGCTACAAGTGGTGTTTTTCTATTTACCTATCATAGAAAAAATCTTTTTTGATTATTTATTTTATCTTTATTTCATAAAGTAAAGATAAATTAACATCCCTAATGAAAACTAAATTTTACTTCTTTTTTGTTTTACATGAGAAGATTATTGGCGAAGATTGATATACACCATCAAAATTTTTCTTAAATCGAGTAGTTATTTTTGTGTCACAACTAGACTCCATCGGGTCTAAGAATTTCTGGACCTAGATCCAATCGATAAAAGTTTTGTAGATCGGAATCCGATGGTAATTAGGTTTAGATATTGTAGTCAGGAAGAGTTTTCTTCTTTTTTTTGCTCTTTTTTATAAATAAATCAAAGAATTTTTGAGTAACACGATCACAAATTCTAAAACCTCAAAAAATATTATTACATCCATTGAAGTTTTCTTCCGATCGGAATCTGATTAGTAAGAATTTTTAGATGCAGAGCCGGTCAACAGAAAATTTTTGGATCCGACAGGCTTAATTAAGGTGGCGGCTCAGTCGTATGGCTTACACTTCTAAAGATGAAACATCTACAGATTGAATTTTATAGAGTTTCGACTATTTTTTTTGTGCTCATGAGATCATAGGTATATTCCATTTTCGCCGAAAAAATTTTTCGCCGAAGACGAATTTCGCCGAAAAGAAATTCGCCGAAAAGAAGTTCGCCGAAAAAAAAGTTGACCGATTATATTTTCGCCGAAAGNTGGACTCAAATGATGAGTTTTTATTGAAAGATTTTTGCAATAGGAGTTTGCGAAAAAAATTAGCATTTTCCTGAGCCCCCCCAAGATTTTTCTTTTACTATTTGTAGTGCTCTATTTTTTAGAATTTAGTAGTAAGCTACATCAAAATTCATCGATAGATTTCAAATGTCATGTAAAAATATGCAGCCGTTCAAGAGTTATAACGTTTTGAAGGTTCGCTAAAATTTTCGCAGTGCGTAACAAAAATTCAAAACGTTATAACTCTTGAACGGTTGCATATTTTTACATGACATTTGAAATCTATAGATGAATTTTGATGTAGCTTACTACTAAATTCTAAAAAATAGAGCACTACAAATAGTAAAAAAAAAATCTTGGGGAGGGACTCAGGAAAATGCTAATTTTTTTCGCAAACTTCTATTACGAAAATCTTTCAATAAAAACTCATCATTTGAGTCCAATATCATGCCTCGATAAGTTTTACCTGGATCCCATGCTCTAAATATGAAATCCAGTATACGAAAAAATCCTGGATACACCACTAGGTAATACAAGAGACCAGTTAAAGATAGAGGGTGGATGTGCGAAAGCAGAAAAACAACATTTGCACCCACACTCCATATCTATTGATCCATGTTCCTCTATTTGACTATTGTACTTTTTCATTACTAATTTTAACCATATTGCTACTTATTTATTATTCTTTGGCAAAATTCGTCTAGCTATGTAATAACCCTTGCCGTGAAACTCGTCGCGATTTGGCGATTTCTCGAAAAATGAACGTAAAATTGTGATTAATCGAAATAGACTGAAAAATCGGAATGATTAATCGCGATTAATCAGATGTTTATAAAATGATCGGATGTAAATGTATTGTTGAGTAATTAAAATTTTGAGATAAATCTACAGAAAATACAAATTCAGTGCACTAGATTGTGGCTTTAGACGTGCACATAATGAACAATGGAAAAAAATAAACTAGTACATTTCATGTCAATAGCATATCTTTCATTTGGTTGGACAATCCAGACAAAGAGCAATTATTCGCTCATTCTTTGTATTCTTTAGAAAATAATATTTGAAAGTTTAATTTCACTCGCATCAAATATTAATGCTAATTCAAGTATATATATATACTTGAATTAGATTGCGTAGAATTCAGTTTTTAGTCAAGGTTTAATGATTTTTTATGCATTCAGGTACTAGAGCTCATAATAATCATATTTCGTTCGATCAACATAAGAAAAACATTCATTTTCATTTTAAACAGTGAAAAAACAATAGCCAAAGCTATGCGAAATCATAAAGTAAAGAAAATTGATCTTAATCAAATATTTAGTTCTCTTTTAGATTCAAATCGTACTGTGTGATAAGACAGGATCTGAAGTATCAACATGAATTTTTAATCCTGGCAATATTGTAAGTAGAAATGTATTAAATTTCTTTTTAACCTTTTTCTTTCTATTTTCAACTCTAGTAGTGGAAAAAAATTGATCTTCTTCAAATTTCAGGTGAAAAAGAAAATACAAGTAAATTGTATTAAAGACTGTCGATGAAAATTTCAAGAAGAAAAAGAACTTCGTCATATTGATTCACCTTGTATGGATACAGATGATCGAGTTAGAATGATTAGAGGTAAGCCATTTCAACTGCACTACGTAACTATTTTTATTTGTACTGTAGGTTCTCTTCAAGTTGAATTTCGTTTAAGAGCTGATGAATACTGGTGCTCAAATGTATCTGGTCTTAACGAAGGAACATCAGGTAATATTTTGAAAAAATGTAACTGAATCAGATAGTTGTTTTTCTCGGTAGGTTCTAAAATATGCTTCCACGTTTTTCTCTTCTAGATAATAATAATTTTGACAATGATTTTAAAAATAAATCAACATGATCGACATCATCATTACAAGAAAATTTCAGCATCGGAAAAATCGATAGACAGTTTTAATAATTGTAAAGATTGAAAAAAAGATATTCAACTTCGGTATTTTTATTATTGAAGCTATTTTGATTATTATAATTAACTTTTGATTATGATGTTCGGCATGATGTTTCATATACATATATAGATTTTACTTCTATTTTACTTTCATTTGAATCTAGTATTTCTGAACCCGTTTGTATAGTTTTCGTAGCATTGAGATGCCATCTTTCTGTATCTCAAGGGTTATTCATGTTTTCTACGTTTCTTNTATGCCTATTGAGAAGATTTAATGGATTAAGAGAGTATCCATGAGGCGACCGAGAATCACACCATTAACTGAGATACCGGCCAAAATTGTGATTTTTGATTGTTTCCATGTGTGTTTGAAAGGGCATTCTCTGGAACTATGGAGCCAAAACTTTTAGCTCATTGCGATGTATTATACAAAAATTAACCAATACCAAATTTTGAGCATTACGAACCCATAATAAAAAAATAGTCGAAAATCATTCCATAAATATTTATTATGGTTATGCTTCAACAAATGAGAGAATTGTTTCGTACAATATACCACAAAATATAGTATTAATAGCTGAAATAAAATCTGCAAGCGCAAACTCTGTGGGAGTGAACTGTGAAACTGGCATCTGTTCTTTAGCCTCATTAAACTAACACAAAATCAGTGAAGTGAAAATTCCTCATAGACTATAGTTTTGTTTGAAGATAACCGATCAGCAAATAAAGAGTTGCCTGTTTTTATTTTTGCATTTCGAACATTATTTTTTTATTTTTTTCAGAGGCACCCTAGTTTTTGTTTGCACAGTTGCAATTCGCTCGTTGTTTTATGTTTTCCTATTTTGTTAGCTTAATTTAACATTTTTATCGTTAGAAGCTTTGAATTATATGAAAAATAAAATAGTTGTTGTAAATATCCTTTATATCTACAACAGCCAGTCATAATACACTATTATATATCTCGATTAATGAACAACAAACCTATATTGATTATATTTTAAAATTATAATTTGATGAATCGACACTCTTTATGTTGATCAAATAACCATTATGATGACTTTGTCTCATTTCAAGTACTTTTTCGTTTAAGTCAGATTGAAAATAAACAAGTATTTGTTATTTACTTTTTTCAAAGAGAAATTCTTTCCAAATAAATATGAAGACTCTAGAATTTCACAAATGGCAAAAGTTCAGGGTATGTATTGACAAAATTCCAGCGGATTTATCGATGAAAGTACAATAGACTTTTGCCAGTCTCCAGGAATTAATATACATCTGGGTTCCATGTGGAAACTTGAGGTGTCAGAGTATATATGTCTTTGTCTTTAATTTTGACTAATTCGAATATGACCGATTTACGATTTTAATGAGAAAAAGCGAGAATAATATGTAAAAACCCATGTCGTGAAAATCGTCGCGATTTTGGCGATTTCTCGAAAAATGAACGTAAAATCGCGATTAATCGAAATAGGCTGAAAAATCAACGATAAAATCAGATTTTATTGTGATATTGAAAAGAAAACCGATTAATCGTAATCGCTGAAAAATCGGAATGATTAATCGCGATTAATCAGATGTTTATAAAATAATCGGATGTAAATGTATTGTTGAGTAATTAAAATTTTGAGATAAATCTACAAAAAATACAAATTCAGTGCACTAGATTGTGGCTTTAGACGTGCACATAATGAATAATGGAAAAAAATTAATTAGTACATTTCATGTCAATAGCATATCTTTCATTTGGTTGGACAATCCGGACAAAGAGCAATTATTCGCTCATTGTTTGTATTCTTTAGAAAAAAATATTTGAAAGTTTAATTTCACTAGCATCAAATATTAATGCTAATTCAAGTATATATATATAAATTCCTTCTATTGCACAGAATTCAGTTTTTAGTCAAGGTTTAATGATTTTTTATGCATTCAGGTACTAGAGCTCATAATAATCATATTTCGTTTGATTAACATAAAAAAACATTCATTTTCATTTTAAACAGTGAAAAAAAATAGCCAAAGCTATACGAAATCATAAAGTAAAGAAAACCGATCTTAGTCAAATATTTAGTTCTCTTTTAGATTCAAATCGCATTGTGTGATAAGACAGGATTTGAAGTATCAACATGAATTTTTAATCCTGGCAATATTATAAGTAGAAATGTATTAAATTTCTTTTTAACCTTTTTCTTTCTATTTTCAACTTTAGTAGTGGAAAAAAATTGGTCTTCTTCAAATTTCAGGTGAAAAAGAAAATACAAGTAAATTGTATTAGGGACTGTCGATGAAAATTTCAAGAAGAAAAAGAACTTCGTCATATTGATTCATCTTGTATGGATACAGATGATGGAGTTAGAATGATTAGAGGTAAGCCATTTCAACTGCACTACGTAACTATTTTTATTTGTACTATAGGTTCTCTTCAAGTTGAATTTCGTTTAAGAGCTGATTTGTAGGTAACAATTTGAATACTGGTGCTCAAATGTATCGGGTCTTAACAAAGAAACATCAGGTAATATTTTGAAAAAATGTAACTGAATCAGATAGTTGTTTTTCTCGGTAGGCTCTAAAATATGCTTCCACGTGTTTCTCTTCTAGATAATAATAATTTCGACAATGATTTTAAAAATAAATCAACATGATCGATATCATCATTACAAGAGAATTTCAGCATCCGAAAAATCGATAGACAGTTTTAACGATTGTAAAGATTGAAAAAAAATTTTCAACTTCGGTATTTTTATTATTGAAGCTATTTTGATTATTATAATTAACTTTTGATTATGATGTTCGGCATGATGTTTCATATACATATATAGATTTTACTTCTTTCATTTGGATCTAGTATTTCCGAACTCGTTTGTATAGTTTTCGTAGCATTGAGATGCCATCTTTCTGTATCTCAAGGGTTATTCATGTTTTCTACGTTTCTTTTTGTCATCTACCGTAGTACATAGGTATTCTAACATTTCCTTTTTTTTCTATTTTTTTTGTGGGATTTCATAGGAGAATTATGTGGAAAATGGAAAGGTGACCATCTAACTTTTTTCGTTTTCTTTTTTACTTTTAATTTAAGCGTGATCAAAATGATAAATGTTTTTTAAATAAAAATAAATTTAAAAAATAGATATGTAGTTAAAAAAATAAATAAAATTTCTCGGAAAACGCGATAATACCAGATCAGATTGGCGATAAAGCTATAGTTAACATGTAAAAAATCGGGAAACAACTCGCGATTTATCGTAATAATCACTAAAAATATCATTAAAAATCCGCGACTAATCGCGTTTCAGCTCACGATTATCGTTTCGATATATCACGATTAATCGCCAATTTTTCAGAGATTTTTAGGACATGGGATATTTATTTTAAATATAGATTACTGATAATTTATATTTATTTTAAAGAAACAGGAAAATCACACCCCCAGTGAATAAAGCGCATAAGTTCACAGAATTCTGAATTTTGCATGCCCTTATCAGGCATCACATGATTCAGATTTCGATGTACCCAAAATAATCTCATCAGATCTTTTCAACATCACTATACTTATTTTCAAGTGAAAGATCTGATTAAATGAGTTCGATAGAAGCGATTCTCTTTTTTGCATTTGAAAATTTTTATAAACGATGTTAAATTGGTTTACGAGGATGTTGAGAAATCATGTTGTTGCGATAACATAACATGTTTTTTCTATTATGCTGAAGAACGTTTTGCTTCTTTTTTCTATAATACTATGCTCTGCAGAACCTATTGGTATGCTTGGAACTTTCCTATTTTGTCTTTGTTATCGGCTTAAGGTGTTTCTTTTATTTCCGGTAATGTTTGATCACACGTTTGCAATATGTAATGATTTAAATCTTGTCCTGTCTCGAGTGTAGCTGTGACCGTCCTTGATGCACATTTTACATGTGAAAAAAATAGAGTCAAATACCAAAATCCATGATTAATACAACGACATAATTCTCTACACTTGTCAAATATGAGCAAGAAGAGAGCCCTCTTTTATCCTTTATTGATACAACAGGTAGACAAATTCAGAGATTAAATAACCCCATTACTTTATCTGTGATAACAGACAAGTATTTGCTTAGACAACAATATTTAATATGCAGAACTTGGTTATTCCTAACAAAAACAAGTTATAATTGAATTTCTCGCAGCATATTTATTTACTTGATATAGACACTCTTTATTATTTCAGACACAAAAACAATCGTATATCACTTCATGGAAAAAATGTTCGGAAAATTGCAGGTAACCATTGCTGAAAAGACATGCGTATTAAGCAGATCTCAGTTAGATTAAGATCGAACGAGGAAAATTCCATTAAATACTGTTGCTTTCGTTGGATGCTTCTTTAAAACATAATAATTTAAGAAGAGAACAATTCGTTGTGATCGAAACGAAGTAGACAAGAAACATATTTGACTTTTCTCAAGAGTGAATGAAAGATGTTCATCGTTCCTAATTATATTATTTTGTAGAAGCTGGAAAAAATTGTTCAACAATTACCAAAAGAAGTTATAACAAAACAAAAGATAGATGAATCGGTATTTATCATTCGTGGCAAAGACAAAGGAAGACCAGCATGGCATTATATCCTTGTTCCTGTTGCCAAACTGGGTGATTTTAATTGCAGGAAAGCGGGTGAAACGCTCGATATCACAGAATATGGCCGCATAATTGAGTATCGTAACCACCTAAATAAAATTCAACCAATGTCGTCATGGGGTGTGGATCCACCAGAAGAACTTCAAAAATGGGTTGAAGAACATTATGGTAAGAGAATGTCAATCTTATTTTACAACAGGTTTTTTGTGATGAACAATATTATCTAGCAAGAAAACACATATATGATAGATATAACTTTTTACATTCGCTATTTCTTTATTGAGACCTAGCACTTTGAAACGTGAATCATATCAATAACGAAATGTATTACCACAAGATCTTGATAGTGTCTATGTGGCAGAGATCGTCTTAGAGTGCTCGTTTTCTGCTCTGTACTGAGAGAACGACAAGATAGAGCAGATCGATCTTAGTGCATATACAGGAATTCCATTAGTTCAGTTGTCTGTTTTTGCACGACGCAAATGATAACCAACAACGATGAGTGATATTGTGGCTCAGATATTTCGTTCATAAAATGTAAGCACTGTCTGATATAAACGTATCTCAGATTTAAAGTTGACTAACAAAACTTTGCAAGTTGAATGTTGGCCGATTTGATGAACATAAGGCTGTAAAAACAATACATGTTTCAAAAATATTGCGCAACTCAATTTGTCAGCATCATTCGATTTCTTTGAGCATGACAAATCAAATAGTGATCTTATTTAAAAATTTGATTACATCTTGCTTTCGATATGATACATGCATTAATATGAAGTGGGAAGTTTTTGTTTTCTATTCTTCATCCGTTCTCCACGAACATGCTGTTGCCCTATTCATACCGATGAATACGTCTTTTGCTTAATTCTTTAAAACCGATGGAGAGTTTTGTAAAAACTAAGAAAACTGCAATGCGTTTGGCCATTCCGGGAAGAATCAGATGACGTTTTATTTTACATAGAATGAATGCTATTAAGCATCGGTAGTAGATGTTTTACTGGAATTCGTTACTAGCTTACATACGAACAGCAGAATTGCAAAACAACTAGATGTTTTGGGAGATGAAAAATCAAACGAAAATTCAATCGAAATTGATACACCTGCTATCATAGCTCATTTTAAACTAATATATAGTGATTGTTTCGCAATCAATTCCCTACGGATTGAAAAAAAGGTATAGACTATTCTAGAAGCTATAATTCATTTTGGCATGATCTTGAAAATTAGAGTTACGTAATATCTGCAAACATTGTACTTGTTTTTTCCATCAGAATTAGACTCGTCGACTCTATATTGTTTACCAGAGAAAATTGCTTTTTTGTGGTCTAACCTGATGATCGTGTTGGAATATTTGTTATGCTTCCTAATCTGACTAAAATAGCTTTCTCGATTTCAATCTTAGCTTACACTTAGACAAAACAAATTGAAGGATAGAACGATCATATCTTCATTCTATTCAAATTACATAGTAGTGAAAATTTTCTAATTGAATTACTTAATTGTTACACAGATCGAAAAACCTGCTTGATTCTTTTCAAGATTGACTTCGACATAATTACAATTTCAATCGCTGAATAAGTTCATTGGGAAAAATAACTATTAAAGTGCTTTAAAATAACAACGCTGAATAATTAGAATTTCTTTTCTTAATCAATTGTAAATATAGTTTCTTCTGCTGTCGATGAAAATATTAATTTAACCTACACAAATGATGATATTCGGCTATGCACAATGCAACGTGCCATACCACAACAGAAAATAGGTGTTCAATTCCATTATTTTCCACCAGAACGATTCCATTACTTTAAACTTACTGAAGATTTAGCATCCAGTTTGGCTCATCGAGCAGGTCTAAAACCATACGATCGAATCATCTTTTACAATGGCATCAATGTTGAGAGTGACACCAAATATCAGTTTAGTGAACTTTTCAAAACATCACGAAATCTTCCAGTTCAAGTGCTTGTTTGTAGTCCGGCTACATATGAACATTATAAAGCAAATAATAAACGTTTTCATTATGATCTCCCAACTATTCAACGTTTGAAACCCGTATATGCAACATCAAGTAACGACTACACTTCTAAGTATTAAGTTCTATTTAATTATCGGTTTTATTTTAGTAATGGATTCACATACAGATGTTCCAGCGGTTTCTTTTGATCATAAAACTTTTTATGCTGTCAAATGGGTAGACAGCAACGTTATTTCGACAATGCCTCAATCGGCAGCTTTCAAAGCACCAGAGTTTACTAAAGTGGATGACACCTGCTTTATTGAAATAGAAGGAGAATATCGAAAAGGCCAAATCATTGACAAAGGTGTCCGCGTTTAATATATAAAAATTATATAACAAATTTGTTTTTCTTTCAGGTACACGAACCGAGTGTGACAATTTGAGTAAACTGTCGGTTCAACCAGGAATCAATGATTATTTGAGTACATTCCAGGTATGTTTAGATTTGCTTAAAAATAAATTACCAATTTCATCACGATTTCTCCTACCTATAATCAATCCATTAAATGATGCCGTTAGAAGGTTTAACACAGCCCTTACAGCTTTCAGTAATTTTCAGAGTTTTCTAAATTAAATATTTACTATAAAACCAAAAATCGAAAAAATCATTGAGATTTCTAGATAAATGTGTTCCTCCATTAACGTAGGCAACTATGAATGGAAGGAATATGTGCGATGTCAGCTGCTGAAGAAACTTAAAAAAGACCCGAATTTCTATGCGAATGAGCGTTGAACATATCGATGAGTTTTTACAAAGAAGAAATACTCTACCGTACAAGATGCTATAGGTTTTAAAAATGAGTTAAATTACTTTAAATTCCATAGACCCGTATGACTATATGGATAGATGTGGTTGCACACGGAGAAGAATATTAAAATGGGTATTTCATTAATTTCTGAACAGATCCTCTGACTTTATTGGTAGTTGGCATAGTATTCGTATTCGAAAGTTCAAGCAATATTGCTACGTTTCAGTGATTCATCGATCAGAAAAGTCTCGAGTATTCTGGATTCAGATGTAAGTGCGCAACTCATTACAGGTTTACTGACGACAAGTCTATATCTTCATTAGATGCAAAGATGTCATTTTCTTTGGTAAAAACGACCCCTGTATGCCTTATATAACTGATTTCGTGCTTCAGAATAATCCTTCTTCTATGTGTAAAAAGCAACTCTATTTATACAGACGAGATGAATGATAATTCAATTTTTTTCAATAACAAGGGTTTAAAAGTAGATATTCTAACAACTTAGTTATTTGCTTTAGAGGCTGGAACTTGAACGAACAGAAGCGCAAGTGGCTATTCAGGATCCAACAGCTGATACTCAAATAAGTCAGGATAACGATGTCGTACAGTGTCAACGTAAGTTACATCTGCAGTCATTTTCTAAGAAAGCTTGCAGTATGCAATCAAGATGAAACGAAAATATCTTTAAAGTATCAGAATGCCATCGAGCATTATCATTCCATGAGTGTCCTTCACAAGAACGTCATCTCCTGAGGGGATTATAATAGGATACAATGATCAAGCGACATATTCATTTCCAGTCTTACTCCTATTCTAGATGCGCACTTTAAACAAAAACAGAGTGTGGTTGTAGTTGATGAACAAGAAAAACTCGACACCCATACCCACACCAGTCTCATATTTGATGAATAAGTCTTTTAGTTTCTTTGAGATATTCTTATTGTTCAGCGAAACTCACTGATGCAAAACATTGGACTATCGATGATGTTTGTCGATGGGTTCAGTCGCTCAAACAGATTGGGAAAGATTATTCGAATAGTTTTCGCGCCAATGGTATTGATGGTTCATTCTTATTAACATATGTCGATGATGAAGTTCTCAAAGAATTAGATGTATCTGCTGTTCATCGGAAATTAATTATGAAAGAAATCAAGGAATTGAAGAGTAATCGTTATTCATTATCAACAAAGTCAGGTTTTTATGGGGAATTCGAAGGTGACTTTACTCCTTTTTTGCATGCAACTAAACTATCATCAGCATCAACCACCTTTTCAAATGTATCCGCCTGTGTACTAACGAAGAAAGAGCATTCTACAATCGTATCGCGTATTTACAATTGGCTCGGCACTTTGCCAACATGCTATAGAGTTGAAAAACTGGAATTCATATTTAATTCTGGCATTTATCGAAATTTTCTCGGACAAATCGAGATCGTGGAGAGTCGCCAGAAAAAGCCAGAATTTCAAGCGACGCTTGACAAGGAAAACGTTTGCAAACAACGTAAGCAAGTCTTGCAACGTCTTGAAACTTTATGTCATCAAGTATCACATAATCGCCGCTTGCGTATAGCGCGAATGTGGCATGGATGTCGGAGAAGTGTTTTGCCACATCTTCTATCCGATGGATTTGCGGCTCTCAGCATGTTAGACGATGGTTGGTATGGTAAAGCTATCTATTTCACGTCTTCAGCTAAATATGCCACTCGCTATTTCCGGGAAGATAACGGCTGCTTAGTTATGTGTTACGTGTTGCTGTTAAATCCGTTTCCTGTCGTTTCAGATGATGCACCACCTGACGTACCACCAGAAAAGTTTCGCTTCTATGGTAGAGGCAATTATAAAAACTATCAATGCCACTACATACCTGTTTCACCTGTTGGCGGCAAAAATACTATGGATTATCGTCCACCACCAACAGGTGATATAGACGATGCCGAATATGATGAACTTGCTGTCTTTCAAGAAGCACATATTTTACCGCAGATCGTCATATATTGTAACACTGACGATTGAGCGTATCCTATACTGGATATTGAACTCTTCCGTATCATTTCTTCTTGTTTTTTTTTCATTGTCCTTATCCTTCTATCATTGATTTAATACCCAGTTTTTCTATTATTTCTTTTCAATGCCGTGTATATGTAAGCCAGATGAGAATGTATGTTCGAGTATATCTCTGCTCTACACATACCCTCAAAATAAAACTTTGTGATCAATGACTACTGGCACGTACGGAATCAAAACTAGACACGCTCTTCTCTTTCATAAACTGGGTGTGAATGTGGGTGTTGCATGATTCCCCATTTGAGACATCCAATCCCTCAAGCATCGACTTTGTTTACAGCGTATCTGGTCATTGATTCGATCAAGTCTTGTTAAACCACGACTAGTCATATCATACCTTAATGCTCGTTTTAGTGTAGTTAGCACAACTTTCACACCATTATGACCTTGACATGCCATACTATACAATTTGGGACGTTCACAAAGAACAACGTTCGGACCAAAAGCTAAACATTTCAACACATCGGTTTCGCTTCATATGCCACTATCTATAAATACTTCACAAAGACCATTCACAAATTCTATAATATCTTTCAAACACTCCATAGCTGTTAATCCACGATCTAATTCTCGACCACCATGCTTACGATGACAAAAAGCTTTTCTATATTTAGGATCAACAATAAAATTACGCATACCTGATCACAATTCCATCGGCAACATATTCTAATGTTAATTTTGTATCTTCTATAGAGAAAATCTCATTGCAGATGATTGGAAATTTTTGTCAACTGTCTTAACCANCGATAAAATCAGATTTTATTGTGATATTGAAAAGAAAACCGATTAATCGTAATCGCTGAAAAATCGGAATGAGTAATCGCGATTAATCAGATGTTTATAAAATAATCGGATGTAAATGTGTATTGTTGAGTAATTAAAATTTTGAGATAAATCTACAAAAAATACAAATTCAGTGCACTCGATTGTGGCTTTAGACGTGCACATAATGAACAATGGAAAAAAATTAATTAGTACATTTCATGTCAATAGCATATCTTTCATTTGATTGGACAATCCAGACAAAGAGCAATTATTCGCTCATTGTTTGTATTCTTTAGAAAAAAATATTTGAAAGTTTGATTTCACTAGCATTAAATATTAATGCTAATTCAAGTATATATATATAAATTCCTTCTATTGCACAGAATTCAGTTTTTAGTCAAGGTTTAATGATTTTTTATGCATTCAGGCACTAGAGCTCATAATAATCATATTTCGTTCGATCAACATAAAAAAACATTCATTTCATTTTAAACAGTGAAAAAAAAATAGCCAAAGCTATGCGAAATCATAAAGTAAAGAAAACTGATCTTAGTCAAATATTTAGTTTTCTTTTAGATTCAAATCGTATTGTGTGATACGACAGGATCTGAAGTATCAACACGAATTTTTAATCCTGGCAATATTGTAAGTAGAAATGTATTAAATTTCTTTTTAACCTTTTTCTTTCTATTTTCAACCCTAGTAGTGGAAAAAAAATGGTCTTCTTCAAATTTCAGGTGAAAAAGAAAATACAAGTAAATTGTATTAGGGACTGCCGATGAAAATTTCAAGAAGAAAAAGAACTTCGTCATATTGATTCATCTTGTATGGATACAGATGATCGAGTTAGAATGATTAGAGGTAAGCCATTTCAACTGCACTACGTAACTATTTTTATTTGTATAATAGGTTCTCTTCAAGTTGAATTTCGTTTAAGAGCTAATTTGCAGGTAACAATTTGAATACTGGTGCTCAAATGTATCTGGTCTTAACAAAGGAGCATCCGGTAATATTTTGAAAAAATGTAACTGAATCAGATGTTTTTCTCGGTAGGTTCTAAAATATACTTCCACGTTTTTCTCTTCTAGATAATAATAATTTTGACAATGATTTTAAAAATAAATCAACATGATTGATATCATCATTACAAGAAAATTTCAGCATCCGAAAAATCGATAGACAGTTTTAATGATTGTAAAAAATGAAAAAAAAAATATTCAATTTCGGTATTTTTATTATTGAAGCTATTTTGATTATTATAATTAACTTTTGATTATGATGTTCGGCATGATGTTTCATATACATATATAGATTTTACTTATATTTTACTTCTTTCATTTGAATCTAGTATTTCTGAACTCATTTGTATAGTTTTCGTAGCATTGAGATGCCATCTTTCTGTATCTCAAGGGTTATTCATGTTTTCTACGTTTCTTTTTGTCATCTCCCGTAGTACATAGGTATTCTAACATTTCCTTTTTTTTCTATTTTCTTTTGTGCGACTTCATGGGAGAATTATGTGAAAAATGAAAAGGTAACCATCTAATTTTTTTCGTTTTCTTTTTTACTTTTAATTTAAGCGTGATCAAAATGATAAATGTTTTTTAAATAAAAATAAATTTAAAAAATAGATGGAGATAAAAAAAATAAATAAAATTTCTCTGAAATCGCGATAATACCAGATCAGATGGGCGATAAAGCTATAGTTAATATGTAAAAAATCGGGAAACAAATCGCGATTTATCGTAATAATCACTAAAAATATCATTAAAAATCGGCGATTAATCGCGTTTCAGCTCACAATTATCGTTTCGATATATCACGATTAATCGCCAATTTTTCAGCGATTTTCAGGACATGGG
>CAJNSZ010000073.1:45928-62603 GCA_905329745.1 Rotaria sp. Silwood2 | reverse complement strand
TTCATCTTCTAAGGCTGGGGGCGGGGGCGCGCAACCGGGCCCAACTTTCTACCCCTAAACACTTCAACACTCCTTCTAGATCGTGTTTCACAAAACCAGATGCCAATATATATCACTTGCATCCGAATCAATAAAAAGCACAAAGAAACATAATTCATGGGGGAAAAAATAAAATTCTAAGAGTTGAGACTATTTAAGTACTGAAGACCAGATGTTGTTGAAGCATATATGGGTGATTTCAGGCAAAACAAGACATACGCTTTCTTTATTTTACTTTGCTTTTGTTTTCTAAAAAACGTTGACTCTTTAAATGGATTATTAAATAAAAAAAACGTAATTGGCGAATATCTCTCTATTTATATGAGAAACAAAATTCGAAAACTTCAGAATGGGAGTTCATGGGGAATTTGAATTTGCGGCAAATTCAAAACGCTTATACCGCTATACCGCTGTATCTCTATAGCTTCTTTAAAGACAAAGAAATCTCCTACCGAAGGGTACAGCCACCTTAAGAGTAGCCCTTCAAAGATACCACCTTCGGGGTACCTTTTCAAGGGCACCCTCAAGGATACCCTCCTCACCCTCACTTTGTTGTTCACCAAGAGTACCTTCTTCATCCTCAAGATGCTTCTCTACCTCTATATAATGAATTTGCCGCAAATTCGAATTCCCCATCATATGCAGAATGGACTCTATAGCATGAATCACATCTATGCTGAAATTCGTGCCATTTTGAATTTCACATTCAATTATAAGAGCATTGTTTTGGTACTCTCTCACGTCGCTAACGAATGATTTTGTTCATATATACTGTTGTGAAAAGTCAGCAATCATGTAAATTTGAATCTTTAATTCATTGTCTTCAAAATACTGTAAATGTTATTTTGACTAAAGCAGTTGATAAATCTATTGATGCAAATTATTTTCGATCATTTTCTCCGTTCGTTCTAATTACAATCTGAACCAAAAATTGTTGTAATTTTCAACTTCGAAATATTCAAAACTCTTTGACAAAGCAGAATTAACACAAACAATGAAAGAATAAAGTCGTTTCTTGTCTTTCCAATCATCTAATTAAGTTTCATTGAATATTCGCTTCCAATATTGAAAATTTATAGAAATTTTTTGTCAATTTTCATACAAGTATGTATATGTAGATCTAAAATGCCATAGTAAAATGTATAACATTCATTTTCGAACAATTTATATTCAGAAACGATGAGAATCAAACCAGAGAATATTTAAAAAAAAACATAAAAAGAGCAGCAAAAACAAAAACAAGTAAAATGTCATTCGTTAGTTTAAAAAATGAAACTGAAGAGCAAAAAATAAAATAAAATACAACATTCTTATATTTCATTAACTATAATCACAGATCTATGCTTTCTTATTCGATGATTTTGTTCTTTTTTTTCCTCTCTTTGTAATATTTAAACGTGTACATATTTGTTTAAATGATTCTTCTGTTAATGTAACATTAATTAATGTAAATAATTTATGAAAAACAATATTATGTAATTTATAATTCATTGTATTTATTCCATCACGACTATAATTATATTTTGAATAAAGTATTGTATATCGATCAGGATTAGGTTTACCGGATGTATGATTAAGTGTACGAATCATTTTATAACGTGCTATTTCAATAGGATAACGTGTAATTGATTTGTTTAATTTTTTAACAACACGTAAATACATATCATCATCTTCACCACCCCAACCCCAATAAATTGTTGGATAACCATTAGCACCAACGAAATCAGATAAACTAAAAGCTGTTACACCACCAAATAAAGTTGAATAGAGTAATCGATAATGAAATTTATCAACAGCGACTGACCTGAAAAATAAAAGAATTTGATTTAGCAATGAAAGTACCTTATTTCCTTTTAATAATTGTATTATGTCAACATTGAAAATTATTATTTTAGTAGAGTTTGATTTGGTTTGGTTTTTTTCGTAGAGAGAAGTCTCCAAGTAATTAATCGCTTGTCAGTCACGACACTGTATAATGTAGACCTTAATCAGGTATGAAGAACCTGAAAAGAATTCATTCTATCAACTTATTACTGTGGAAATACTGTATTTTGATGGTACTTTTTAAATCAAAATCATGCTCCCGCTTAGTAACATTGTAAAAACTGAAATCATCGTTCTTATCTTATAATACAATAACGGTGAAAATATGTCTTTCATATACACTGATAGATTCGATGTTTTTACTTGAGGATAGAAACAAATCAAAAGACCTAGTATTTTCACAATAAACTATTCGGCTAAAAGTCCATTGCTGTATAAAATTCCAAGTCAAAATCTAGAAATCAGTTTTCCCAGTGTACTTGAGAGGGATCACAGCAGTCATTGAAAGGTACGTCCTATCCATTCAGTACATTTTGGGATCATAAGAAATTGTCTTTAAATGTTAAAAATTTCGAGGAGAAATTAAATTTACATAATGAAAATAGTGAAAACTGTACGTTATTTCGCGTTTTCCTCAAAACTATGTTTTTGATGACAAAAAGTGCAGAAACGCCTCCGTTTCTCCGACTTAGTACGTTCTATCGAGCTGAAACTTTTCCGCATATTACTCCTAAATACTGTTTGAGATAGGTATTTTCTTTTCCGTTTTAAAAAATAATGATCTGCTAAATTTTAGTAGCTCTTACAAGAAAAGCTGTACTAAAAAAAGATGAAATGAAACTAAAAAAAAATAATCATCTCAAATAATGTGTCTAGTATCTGTAGAAAACATTTTCAGCTCGATCGGATGTAGCATCTCGAAGAAACGGAGGCGAAGCTTGGTACTATTTTTCTCCATTATGATCTGAGTATTTCATAGAAGACAGCATTCAGGAATTTTAAGCCTATGACAACTTTTGCAGTACTGATCGAGATCTACCTACTCCAAAAATTTCAAATTTTTCTGATGAGCTGTTCTCTAGGAAACCTGGAAAGGTTGAATACTCTTTAAAAAAATGCAATATCTCGACAATAATAAGTTGAAAACAATGTAAACGAAAAAATATCGATTGAACCTTTGGAAAAGAAAAATTCTACATTGATTTATTTTACTTACATATGTCTTGGTTTTTCTCCACATTTATAAAGGTTTCTTAAATCTTCTGGTAAAAGATCCACATCATGAAAAATAAAACAATTAAACGAATACAATTTGATTGCTTCAATAAAACCTACATTAAATAAAGCAGCTCTATTAAATTGTTCACGACCATGTTGATTGACAACAAATATTGTATAATCAAGTTGTTGTTGTTTAAGAAATGAATGTATATTATCAAGAAATAATTTTAAATGTGATTCACGATTTCTATAGCATATTATAATAGCTAAACGTTGTTCTGTTTGACAACTTTTTGGAAACCAATGTCCACCAAAATGTAAATCAATATCATGATGTTCTTCAATAATATTAAATGGATAAATTTTGCTACTTATTGTTACTTTATAATAAGATGAATCATTATTTGATATAGAAAAATTACATATAGGCAATGAATTATATATAGTTAGATCAGGTTTTATAAAATTAGTTAAAATTGAAAATGAACTATTAAAAAATGGATTTAATTCATTTATTGATTCTTTTTGTAGAGATATGTTATTAATTAATGTCAAATTCTTTGTATCTTGTACGACAATTTTTTTAATATCTGACCCTTGTTCATATAATGTGATCAATGGAAATTTTGTTATTCTTGTTTTATTTTGTTTTATTTGCAAAGTAATTATATAATAAAGTGCTTGAACGAAAACAATTGAAAATATAAATAGAAGTATAGTACGACGATTTTGAAACATTGAAAAAGTCGACAATTAATTAAGTGTTGCATGTATACAAGAAATGATTTCATTCATTATATGACAGGGATAATATTCTAGAATCAAAAAAGCAAAAAAAAAACAAAGAACAGAACATTTTTGTATTTGGACTATTTGAAAAGAATTTGAAATAGAAGAAAAGAGAAAAAAAAAAAGTTGCTTTTTTTAAAATCTACTGATAAGCATGATTTGCTGAAAGGAAAGAAAAAAAAAACACATAAATTTACTTTTATAAACTATTCATAAAAAAAAACTCTTCGGTGACATTAAAATAAATTAAAAAAAGTCTAATCGAAGAAAACAGTAATTCTAACATAGCAATCATTCCTATTTGATTAATTGACAGATCCGAAGTTTATGTAATTTTGCTTGCCACACTCACAGTATGGTATACGATAAATGCTTTAATGAATACTTGCTTGAAAAATGATCAAATTTTGACATTGTACAGTGTATACTTGTTCTTTTCTATATTCCAGATTTCTTTTCATCAATGTGATTACTTTTTTTTTTCTTTCTTTCCTATGAAACAGAGCGACAGATTCTATATAGAAACGAAAAGAACATTTTATTACCAGAGAAAAACCTACATATCAAGAATAAAAATTACTTAAGAGCAAAAAATAAATAATAAGATCAAATAATTTAGAATGTCTATAGAAATAGTTGACATTTGTATTTTTTTTCTATTGCAATTCTCATTCATTTAATTAAAAAATAATTTTCCTATAGAAGCAAAACTAATCTATCATAGTTTATTTTCTTGCGTTCTTACATTGTGATTCTTATTAAGAACTTTTAGAGAAAACATTGTGATAATTGGGATAAAAAAGAGCTAAGAATATTCAATATTGTAGTTAGGCTTTAATACATGAAAAGAATACATCATGTGTTAGATTTTAAGATAGCATAGATGTACGAGTCAATAATTTTTAAAAAATATATCTGAAATGACTCGATTTACCTATCTCAGATAATATTTTATTTTACTAACTTATCTGTTCTAATCCAAAGAAATAAATGTATTTTTTGAAAAAAAAGCTCTTTAGAAAATAATCAATAAACATTTGAAAAAACACTTTCTATCTACTTATGTCAATAGTTTTCATACTATTTTAATAACACTTCTATTTATGAGAATATTGGTGGTTTTGAATTACTAGTTTATCAAAGAAAATTTGAAATTAGAAACCTATGTTCAAGTGCGTATGACATCTCTACATTTCTATGAATATTTTCTTTTTTGTTCTTGACTTGATACAAACAATCAAATAGATGCACAGCATATGTATCTGTATTCGCTCATGAGCCTAAGAAAAGTTTCAGGAAAATTATGAATCAAGTTTAATTATTTTTGTAACAATTAGGAGAGAAAGTTTGTTTGAAAAATTATATGATTTACAATCTATTGAAGAAAATAGTTCAACTGCTTTTTCTTTTACTATTGAGTATAACCTATTCTTGAACATGTGTATGTTTTACATTACATTTTATTTTACTTATTTGTGTCCTTCAAATGTCCACAGCATTCAACTTTGAAGACTAATCTTCATTATATATTTTTTTCCTAATATATATAAACAGAGTATTTTTGTCTCACGCTACATCGGAAGGTAATGAGTTAGGTCATCTCGTTACTATGTCGAGCGCTACTACTCTCAGCTGCAAACATATCCTTTGATTAGTCCTTCAATGTCATCTTAACCCTTAACCACAGTGATTCTAGCACGATTATAAAACTATTTAATTTACTTCTTATTTTTCTCTTTTGACTTTATTAAATTTATAGAGATTTGTAAAAAAAAAAAAAAAGGGTTTTTTTATATTTCGAGAACAAGAGAAATTTTTCATTTTAGCATAATATTCTACATCACTACAATCAATTTACAAGAGGAGCCTAATGTGACCGTCTCTGCACTCTACTATGTATTACAGAAACTATATAAAATTGTTTTACACCAACCTAAATAATGAATAAGCTACTTGCATGACAAACATAAAATATTGATGAAATTATTCTGAAATAAAACTTAAGTTTGTTTGTTTTTTATTTCTGAACCAATATATTTACATTTTAAGGTTGTCACTTTTTTACTTGTTTATAACGAAAATGTACTTGTATGTATACAATTTCATACGCTGACGGCATAGTTTCGAAAAAAAGAAATGTTTATATCTTCAAAAGCTCGTGCATTTCTTTTAGTTAACTTTTATGAAACAAATGTGTGCTAAGTTATTCTAGATATTCTGAAAAAAACTCAGTCCTATGGATCTTTGTTCTGTCGAGTGATTATTGAAAAATCATTGTTAGCAATGTAACACAAAGAAGACAAGGATTTTTACTAGTGCATTTCAATTCTGCAAGTTCAAACAGTATTTTAGAAAGCTTACTTGTATGTTTTGTAGAGAATTATTCAGGTTAAAAAATCTATATGTCAAGTTTTTTCTAAACATACTTAAACTTTTCAAAAAAGAAATGAGTTTATTCGATGTTATAGACATGAATGAGCACAAATATAGAAATGATAAATCCTCTTTTCACTGAATGAGAAGTTCAAATATTAATTCTAAATGTTATAAATCTTTCTTGAAGATCACGAGATGATAGTAACTCTGATTATGCGCATATACAATTCATTTTTACTATATAATATGCTAATTATAGAAATTTTTGACGTCGCAAGAAAAGATTTTTCTGTGTAACAGAGAATCTATTCAATTCGCTAAGAACACTTTCAAAAGATCGAATATTGATCTAAAATGCATATAACTATATTCGACTTATTTCTAATACGAGAGTTAATTTTAATGAGTAAAATTTGTTCTTTTTTCTAAATTGTATTTGTCTATATTAATCATTTACAAGTAAAATACCATTGTTAAAATGTTTTTCATTATTGGCATTTGTTATCAGTTTCTCAATTTACTATATTTATTGTCTATTTTTTTCAAGTATTTGTCTTTAAATATTGACAAAAGAAACGTGCAATATGGTGCCTTCATTTTATTTAAATTATTTAAGCATGAACTGATATCAAATACCAGTATTGTTAAAGAAATAAAGCAAAAAATGTGAAGAATTTACGATTATTTCTTTCGATGAGAGTCGAAAAATGTTCTTCCTGAATTAATTATAAGTAAATGACTATGTTCAAGTTTTTAGTTTATTTTCAAAAATATTTTTCATCAAATCGGGAGAGAACATAATGATAAACATATAATTCATTTGATGTATCAATATTAAACAAAAATATCAGATTAAACTTAGCGAATATATCAAAAATTCTGCATATAGAATGAAAAATAAATAATTAGCTCTTCAGTATGTGTCAGGTAATTCTAGGTAAATATTACATTATAAAATCAGCTGATGCTGTAGTTACCGAAATTTCAATGAAAAATTTTTTTTTATTTGATTCATTTATTATTCTGTTACAAACTTTCAATGAATATCATATTCTTCTGATGAAGGTGAATGATAGTCATCGAATGTTCGAGATAGAATTGAAAAAAAAATTCATTACATTCTTTTTTGTGTACTCAAAAAGTGAGTACACTCTAGAATCGGTCAGTATGGCCGTCCCACCGTATACACGATAACTTTCGAAAGGAGAGTCAAATCATGATGAAATTTTCTACACAGTTTAGTCTCATCAATGTCTCGGTCGAGTTCGAAGATGAGCCTGATTGGAGGAGCTTTTCCTGAGTTATTGCAAAAATACTGATTTTTCCCTATGGTCTCTTGTGCGAAAATCGACCTATACCCGCTTTCATAAAAAACTTTTCCTATCATAGTCAAAATAAAACCCCAACTATTATATACCATTCGATAGAGAATTTNAAAATGATCTGAAAAATCTGATAGGTATTCTTGTGTACCTTTTCGTTTTGGTGCTTTTTCATCGAAAACCTTTTTGAGTATCCAGACACCGAAAACGGTTAAAACGTTTGCTAGAAATCTATGATGGTTTCCGAATTTATCTAAGAAACCATGCGGGGTTTGCGAATCTTTTTAGGCTTTTGAGTTTCCGAATAAGTGATCTCAGAAACCCGTTCATTACTGTAGAAAATCTGAATAGCATCAAAAAGAATTGCTGATTGCTTCGCTTTCTGCCAATACTATTTACAGGTTTACGAGTTTCTCAAGATCCAAAACAGAAATCTTGTTCGATGTATATGAAATCTTTTATAAAATTATAGAACTATTAGAATTTAAAATAGTGGTCTATTCCCAAGAGAATCATATCTAATGGTTACATCCATGATTATCAACATATGAGACTGAATTGAATGACAGATCTGGCTTGAAAATTGAAGAGTTGTGACAAATCGTCATGTCCTTCAAAGAATTTCGTCATTTTTCTTCCTCGTTGATTTATGTTTCGTCTCATATGCGAAACATTAATATCTTTGAACAAAGATTACAGCGATGTACAAGGAAGTTTCTGAAGCAAAAAGAATTTTTTTCATTGATTTACACAAAGCACTGATAGACAAGGAATGATTGAAACCGTTCAAAAGTCTTCATTTCTATGAGAGTGAAACAGCCATTGTTATTGTAGAAGAGAAAGTAAAAATTGTCGAAATGTGTTTACATGAACAGTGATTGACCAGTGTACGATTGTATTTTCTTTTTCTTTTGTCATATGTAAACTTTGTATTTCAAATAAAAATAAAGGAAAGCGCCTCTATAATAAACAGATGTTTCATAATGCATATGCGTTCTACTATTGTTCACTTTAACCGATTTCAAATTGATTGTCATCTGAATGTGATTGTTTGCTAGTTGTCCTCTCTTTTGATATGTAAACTTTTCAAATTAGATTATTCAGATCGAAATCCTCGGAAAACAAAATAAATATATAATATCAAAAACTTGTCGTATTTTGCTTTAATCGTTTTAATGTGTGTTCTTCTATAGCTACAGAATTCGAAGAACTTCTCAAAAATAGCTCTCTGTTTTCGTGAAACAGTCTAAAATACTTTTCGTTTATCTAAAAGCTGTTCAACAAAATTTCGATGATTTATGAAGACTTATTTTTCTCTCAATATACTTTTTGTCCAAAGCATACTCAAATTAGTCAAAGACATGCAACACAGATTTTTTTAAAATTCGCTTCATGATAGGTGGAAATAAAATTTATTCTTCAGGCCTTCTAATATTGTCATCCTAACAAAGATCCACGTAACCCATATTTAAAACATTCTAAGCACTGCTTTTGTTGTTTTTTATAGATGATTACTTCTGATCCAACATGCGTAAGATTTTTAAGAATAAATAATACAAGAGTAAAATTTGAAAGAAAATATAATAAAACGAATTATGCTCGTTTGATATTAATAACACATTCAAAAATTCCGAGAATTAAAAACTAATTTCAAGTACAAAATGTTGCTTCAATTGGTGTAAATCGTCCTCAAAAAATATGATATATGAAACTATTCTTTTGTTTTAGTTCAGATATAAATTCTGTATTACAAACAGCTGATGCTATACTTGAATTGCGTAGTGCTAATAATGAAAACATACGTCTTATATTAATATCTGTTTTTTTTTCTTTGTAATCATCGTGTTTCAATGGCCTATAATTAAATTTTTATTGCTATTTATATTTCTCTCAGAAACCTATTAAATAAATATTTTCGAGATTCACATAAACAAGCTACTCCTGGTAATGATTCAAAAGGAGAGTTAGCTTGATTGTATTCTAAATGAAAGCAAAACTGACACTTTCGGGAGTAATAAATTTATATGCAAAAGAACGACATCTTATAAATGACAACAATTTTCTCCGTGATTTACTTTTACTTTTGTCGATTTTCCTTCTTCAAACATCACAACATTAGAGCAATCCATCCATGCACATGCGTTTGTCTAGAACGCGAAAAATAAATAAAATTCTAATTTTGAACAAAACAGACTTGAAGAAGCAAAGATAAATAAACTAATATTTTTTCAGAATTATGAGTATATAAAATTCCGAATAAAATAAAATAAAAATGTCTTATAGAATATTTTGTAGAACTAAACTTTGAAGGTTATTCTACTACGCTTAAAACCTAGCAAGTAGAATGTTGTATTTTATTGCCTGACCTTCTATGAATAATCTCATTAAAAATATTCTCATTTTTCTTCGCTTGGATTCCGCTGTTTCCGTATTCTACAACAAACTAAATCATCATGACTGCGATAGTATTGTCATGACCGTCTGCTGCTCTTGCTTTACTCTAACCCCATCATTTTATCTTTCTAGGGTTTCTTTTTGCGTTCATCTAATTCTCTTATTTTCTCTTACATAAATATATTTCGATTATGAAGTTATTACATTACAGTTTTTTTTAATTCTGTGAATAAGTGTCATCATCGATGGTGCCAGTGAACTATGTTTCTATTTTATCCTTGGTATAACTATTTCACTTTTTGTTGAAGGTCAATATGTTATCCTAAAAAAGAAGACCATTGGAGACTTTGTAAGGGAATATAAAAATTACAGCATCCATTCCTAAATTTTCAAGTATAATTTGACGAGATCTATCAAATTATGAAAACTGATTCATGATAGATCCATACGACTTTAAAAAAACTAACAAAAAATATTATATTTTCTCCTATTAGATGAGTATTAGACAAGTTTTTCCTGGATTGTTTCGTCTAGTAGAATACTTTAACGAACATATTCCATGTTAGAAATAAATTATAATGAGTCCTACTATTTGTTGTAAATAGTATTTCAATGCTGTACAAAATGTATCATCTAACTTGTTTAGTTCGTGTGAAATACTGACGTAAGTATTTCGAATTTTCAAGATCCACTTTACGTTCTGTAACGAGTTTGCAAGAGAAAACAAAGTTACTACTGCTGCTCTCTTACACTATCTCTTCAACAACTTTCTTTCAGTCAGTAGAATGTATGTTTCATGTCTTCTTCTTCTCTTAGGTATTGAAAGTCTATTTTCCAAATGTCGATTTGGTTCAGAAGCTATGATATGGTGTAAGATGATGAAGAGTAGGCTAGTTTTAACTTTTATGACTAAGTGTGATTCGTCAGAAACTATAGCAGAAGTATGAGTATCTGAAACAGATTTAGTTAAGTGGATTGACTGGAATAAACTGGAACGCTACTGAGAATCATCTTTTCAAAAAATCCTGTACTCATGAAATTTTCAAATCTGGACTATGTCAAATTTGCATTCTAGATTATTCTGCTGAATCAATTTATTCTGACGTTATTTCACAACTTTCATTGATGGCTGACGATCAAAGTTCGAATGATACAGAAATAATTTCATTTGCTAGTAGCGAAATTTCTTTACCACGTGTTACTCGCTTTTGGATGCTTCTTCTCTTTGACGTTTCGTCAACTATATGTGCATTGTTTGTTCTATTCTGTGTCCTTATTAATCACAAGCTACGCTCTACTGTGAATAATCATGCTCTCATCGTTTTACTCTTTCTTGGATTGAGTCTTCAATTAATTGATGTTCCGTTTTATCTCAATTTTATCATACATTCAAGTGTTACTCCTTCTAATGGCTGGATTTGTCTTTTATGGTGGCTTGTGGATATTGGCATGTACAATGGAGGAACCATAATTTTAGCTTGGATAGCATTTGAACGACATATCATAGTATTTTATGATCAATTGATTTCAACAAGAAAAAAACGTATACTGATACATTATTTGCCAATGCTTTTCTTAATACTATATAGTTTTGCTTATTATATTTATGCTACTTATTATTTTCCATGCGAAAATATTTATGATTACACATTACCATTCTGCAATGGCTCTCCCTGTTACCTAAGTGATCCTATTATGGGGATTTGGAATTTTATTATCAATAGTGCTTTGCCGTCATTTTTAGAAGCATTCTTTAGTTTATCTTTCCTTTTTCGAGTCTTCTGGAAGAAATATCATTCTCATTTACCAATGCAATGGCGTAAACAACGAAAGATGACCATTCAGCTTATGTCTCTCTCTTCTTTGAATATGGCTGTCACTTTCCCAATTGGTGTTATTGGAGTTGCTCATTTATGTGGCTTACCACAAGATGTCGGAGTTCAAGTCAATCAGTATTTCTTTTTCTTTTCTTATTTCGTTATTTTTCTGATTCCCTTCATTTGTCTTGCATCAATAAGTGGTGTCAACAGAAAGTTTCAAGAAAAAATACTTTGTCGTCGACAACGACAAGTTCAACGGTTCACTGCAACAGTGAAACCTGAACATTTTAAGTCAAATATAACAATGCAGCATTAAACGAAACATTTTGAAACTATTTTACTGATTTTTTTGATTCAATAATCTTGAAATAAAGTGAAAAAAGTCAATCTAAAAATAAAAGGTGATTGCCTCCTTTCTATGTTGTATTGAATTCCAAAAAGCACATAAATTATTAATGATCGATTTTGTTACTTACTAGTCCGATCGGATGTAACTACATAAGAGTATGGAAGAAAGAGAAAAAAAAATTAGAATTTCATAAGACAGAATCTAGAATAAATAAGTACAACTTCATCAACGAGACACTGAGCTACTATATAATACTTTCAACAATAGAATGCAGAAAATAATGAAAAATAAAAATGACGAAGAAAAGAGAAAAACAGGAATTGGATAGAGATAATTACAAAAACAGGATAGAATGAAAAGAAAGTATCGAAAATAGCTTGTGAGCACAGCCTCTTTTGTGCTAAAATGTGGGATTGACGTATGCTCTCCAGTCTCATTAAATTAATAACAATATACAACGTGACAAATGTCTGATAAATTATAGCTATTCTGCACGATAATCGATGTGTAGAGCAACGGTTTTACAGATACGTTCTATGGTGCCCCCATTTATTTACTTTCATTATTGCTAACCCAAGCGCTATTTTTCCTTTTCATATTTTATTTTTCGTAATTTCACTTTATTATTTTTCTAGTCATTGATTTCACACGTACGGAAAGTTAGCACAAGATTCGAGTAAAACCCGCAAAAATTTGCCCAGGACATTGTTCCAAATAGTTGTCTGTTGTGATAAAGAATTGACAACAAAACCGACCTAGACGCTACATTCAAGAAAAAATTCCTTCGTTCAGGCATAGTTAGCTAATAAGAAAATTACTCAACTTAAAAACAAAAGTAAAATTAATACCAGATTCATCTATTCTGTTGTGCTAGATGCAGAATGTCAATTAGTAAAGTTTTTTTTCGAAAAGTATGTGTGTCAAAGTTTGCATCTAATACATCTGAATTCAGAATCAGCAAAATTGTATAGGCGAATCTGCTACTAACTTTATTTTCCTTATTCTACTCATCTTCTTGATGGTTATTATGAGTTTTTTCAAATAATTAGGAAAGAAAGACATATGCCACATTTATTATTTTGAAAACGACTAAAACTGAAAAACTAGCAACAGTCCGTAGTGTTAGAAG
This sequence comes from Rotaria sp. Silwood2, assembly GCA_905329745.1. Classification (NCBI taxonomy): domain Eukaryota; kingdom Metazoa; phylum Rotifera; class Eurotatoria; order Philodinida; family Philodinidae; genus Rotaria; species Rotaria sp. Silwood2. The sequence goes on along the minus strand of CAJNSZ010000073.1, from coordinate 49,340 downwards.
AAAATTGTTTTTCGAAATGTAGAATATTGTTACGTACTATGTGGAAAGACAAATGAATTACAATTCAACTCAATTTATGTTTAATTATATTTACAAAGTAGCTCTAGTAATTATCAAAATAATTTATACACAAAAGGATGTTACCATCGATACATTAAAGTAATGATATCCGGAAACGGATAACAAGTCGACAGAAACGTAATGGTATTACAAAGTCTATTTGAAATGCAGAACATAAATAGATATTGGATTTTCCTATAGGGCAATTATTTAAGAATAAATGAAATGACGACATATGTTTCATGTAACGTCATTAAATATCAAATTCATTGGTAACTATTAAAAAATTTGTAAAAATTTATGAAAGAACATTTCCAACTGTCGAATATCGTTAGAGTTCATATTTCGACTTTGAATCCACAGGATATCTAAACAGAAATCTGAAATTTTTAATACAGAGTTTTTATTTGACATAGAAGATTAAATCATATTCACTCAAAACTATGCATAAATAATTTCAAAACAATGTTCATTCAAGTCTGTTGTACAATGGAAAAAAAACAACATAAACTTTTTCCTTTCTTTTTTGCTAAACAAAGTAGCAGTAACGACAACGTAAAACTTGTTGTAATGATATCCAGTGAAGAAATGGCCGAAATAGTATCCAATGACATTGCGTGCACGAGATGAAAACAGAGAGAAAAGATTCTTAATGCATCTTTGAATAAACGCAAATGTCATGCATATTTTATGAATTTAAGAACAATTTGAACAATCTTCTGAGAACAGCAAAGACAGACTAGTTTCATAATCTTGTTTCTTACATCAATATTTGAAATCAATCAAGCTTGATAATATTGTGCAGGCACTTAACTGGACCTTTCATTTTGTCAGGTGTAAAAAAACACAATTACTAAGTAAAAATAGCTCATACATGTCTTGTAAAAAAGAGATAAAAATAATTCTTGCTCTTAGTATTTCAAGTAAATTTTATTTTTATTCAATATCTATTTATTATTACATGACTTAATACAACAAACATTTGTTTTATCTTCCTCTCAAGAAGAACTGTAGTAAAATGTTTTTGACTTTCTGCTTCTTAGTTCCTATGAAACAATACGTAGTCGTCTTTGTATTGCTTTTTTATATTGTTGACAAGCTTTGAAAAATTCTTGTTTGTATGATCTTGAAGGAAGAATAAATACAATGAACGTGAGTATGGATGGCATGAATGATATAAAATATCCGCTAAAAAATAGCCATGGATCATTAATTGATTTCATACAATGTGAAATAAGAGAAATAATTAAACGTGGAATAGCTAGAATGATCAAAACAATCGGTGCGATCAGTAAGTGACTATGTTGTTTCAATTGTTTATATAAAATGTTTCGATAACTTTCATTAGTTTGAGCCGTCCTACGCTTTCGAGTAGTCATTATAATAATGATTATACCCGAAATCAAATTTATAGTAAATGGTGTCAAAAAATGAAATATATTTACTAATGTATTAAATGTTTGAAAACTAGATGAATAAGTAACAATACACCATATTCTTTTCTCATTGCCATCTTCATCATCATTATTATCATCTATCAAACGTCTATGAATAGGATCATGAATATTAGTAATAATATTTAAAAATATAAGTATAATAATAATATATTTAGCCATTTGTTTACTTTTCTTCTTATTAAAACTAGTTCCTTTTATTGTAGTAATAACTCGTTCAATAGCTATACATGTAGATAACCATTGATCCATATTAAGACTAATGCGTAATAAAAAGTCGATTGAAGTGCATTGTAATTTTAAGAATAAACGGTTTTCAATATATGTTATTTGTGCAATAAGAAGAATCGAAGATTTCAATGCAAATATAATCATTGTAAACAAAGCACTAATTGATGTAGATATTAGATAAATACCACAACCAATTTTACGAGCTTCTTTGCCATTCATTGCAATCAACGATAAAACACTATTAATTAATCCTATAAGAGTGATAAGGATTGTTAATACTATAGTTAATTTAACAATAAGAGATTGATGATTGATGACAACATGTGGTCGAATATGATAACCTATAATTGCATCAAGTGAAAGACCAAATGCATTCGAACTAAATTGACAACGTTTTCCATAAAAACATGTCTGACAAACACATACTGATGTTCGTGGACATGTGGGTTTATCTTGTAAACATTGTGCTCCATGTTCACAATTACTTTCACCAAAACAATCGAATTTCTTTTTATAATCGAATTCAAAACAATTGGCTAAACGTTCTTCTCCATAATTATTACATAAACAAAAGTAATCATCATCATAAAAACAAGATAATAATGGTGAATATTTTTGACATGGTAAATGATAATATTTAATACGACGAATAAGATGAAGTTTAGCAATAGTCTCATTCAATATTTTACCTATATATGGACAATGATCTGATGCTTGAATTTCTCGAACGATTGTTTTTGATTGATAATAAACTTTTTTAACAGTAATTAAATAGTAATTTTTATCAAAAAGTTCAACAAAAGCAATATTAAATGGATTTGACCAATAAATAATTATTTCTTTTTGATGAATAGGAATTATTTTGAAAGTACTACCATTTGTAGGTGGAGCATTATCCATCACTTGAATAAAATGAATAAGTAAAGTATCTGGTAAATCAATATCACGATGAAATGATAAAATAATTTTATTATCAACTATTTCACATCTTTCTCCAGTGAAACCTTTTCGACAGATACATTTAAAATTTCTGTTGGATATTATATGTTCATCAGTAGGCATACATTGTCCATTATTGTTACATGTAATATTATGATTCGAATGACATATAGTACTTTGCAGTAAGCATCGAGAACCCCATTTATTCATAGGACAAACACAGATAGATCGATTATTTGCTAAAATACCGATGCATAATGAGTCGGATGAACATGTACAATTATGAAAAATATTGCAATATCTTCCAGACCATCCAGGATAACAATGACAGAAAGTATTATTGTTGGTATTACCTGAATATTTAATACATTTACCATGAATACATTGTTGATTTGAACAACTTTCCACAATATTAGTACGTGAAATATTAAGTTGTACAGCAACACGATGTACAGGTAAAAATGGAAATTTAAGTGGTATTAAATAACTTTCTCGATATGCGAGTGACATTTTCTCATAAATATCAATATGTATTGAATATTTCTTTTTATGATCCTTTGGTCGAGTTGAGTATAGTAAATACATGTTAAATTTTATTTTACAATCTCGTTCATATAAATAGCTAAATTGTTGATGTGAATGAATAATTCTTTCATTACTATCATCAATAAGTAAGACAAGAATAGCAAATAAAGTATTTGGAGAGTCGGAATGTGTTTGAAATGGTA
>CAJNSZ010000073.1:19768-45875 GCA_905329745.1 Rotaria sp. Silwood2 | reverse complement strand
TTTTTTCTTCAAATCGAAGAAACATGCTCGATTTTTCAATAAAAGTAGCTTTTTCATTGTTTTTACTGCTTCAGACGTCTCGAAATACACTCATTAGACCCAGTTTTTCACGCTGCATCGAATGAGTATATCTCGAAACGTCTGAAGTAGTAAAAACAATGAAAAAGCTACTTTTATTGAAAAATCGAGCATGTTTCTTCGATTTGAAGAAAAAAAGTTTTTAAACATTTTTTGAACTTTTTATCTCAAAAAGATGACTTAAAAAAATTTTAACATATACAGTTTTGTAGAGCTCGACGAGCTCTACCAAACCGTATAAAAATATCTAAGAAACAAATTTTATTTCATTTTTGAATTACTGGTACCTTAATTTTCCACCCCCAAAAAGTATAAAATTTCTTAAGTTTTGCATTAAAAAGTTTTTATAACCCTCACTATTTAGTATTATTAAACCCCATTTCTGACGAGCTTTCATTTGATATAAAATTGTTTGTGTCTTCTATTTGAAATTATAGCGGTACCCCCCTGGAATAATATTATTTCCAACCCTGTACATATCAATGAAAATAAGTCTAGTCTTCATATGTTTGCAAAGACGCTTGTATTCTATACAAGTTGATAATCATCCTTGACAAAAATTTCGTATCGTTTAATAATCATTTATTGAATATGATTTTTTTTTAAGATTGAATTTCTTCGATCTTTGTTTTTATATGTTGAATAACAACACTTGATATACTTTTCAATGTGATAAGCTCAGTTAGATCATAATTTTAATATTTAACTTCAATGAAAGAACATGAAGACGATGATTGTTTGCATGTATTTTAATCCTATTGATTTAACAAGTACCAATACATAAGTTTTAAACAACGATATCGCCTGCATCTCTGACTATTGTTGTTTTCTATCGGATGTATTACCACTAGATTCAATATCGTATTGATTATCAGAAAATCAATTTTCGATCTTCTATTTTCCATAATCACGAATATAGTATGAAACTTTATTAATAAATAAATCTATCTATATACCAACAGATATTATAATGTCTATTACTCAAGAAAACTACCTATCCAAATTAGTTGTCGATATGTCAATATATATTCTGTTAAAAATCCTATTGGTGTACATAATGAAAAAAAAATAATAATCGAAAGTGAATCAAGTATCTAGTAATTTTTATTTGTTTTTTTTTTCCATGTAATTGAATCAATCACTTTTATTAGGAAGGTTTCAGAGAATGAGATTGTGTATGTATGTAATGAAAAGTCAAGAAAGGAAATTCAACAAAAGTTTCTAAACAAAATATTTGACTATTTTCTGCATATTTCAATGCATTGGAAAAAAATGAGAATCAGAATCTTGTTCTTTCTCTAGATATATGCTTAGAATTTTCTTTGTGACTGTTGAGCTATAAAAGTGAATCTTGACAGAACAAAAAACTTTTGTTTTAGAGGAAAAAAGAAAAAAACTCGAATAAAACTTGTTCAAAACATGCCACATAATTTTTATCGAGTATGTTGAAAGATACAGAAAATAATTCTCTATAAAATAGTAATTTTTTTTTGTAAACTGTTCAGATTCCGTAAGCACAACTCTAAGCATATTTATTCTGAAAGAGCACAAAATTCCGATTTTCATCCTTTTTCAATATATTGCAATATACAAAAAGATAATCAAATCATCAAAACTGACGATTATTCAAATAATATTTCCGACGATTTGATCTGTTCGTAGTATTTAGATCTACGTTTCGACATGTATGCCACTGTCATTTACTATCGAACTCGTATATGTTTCTTGTAAATCAGGAAATTAAATGATTTCTTTTTTTCAACATAATAATACTTTTTATTGAAATTTGTTGAGAAACGATAAGTTGTAATTGCTATATTAAATTTTTATTTCTAATAATTTATAAAATTTCAATTAAATATTTGCCTTGAATATAATTTAATATCTGTCAACTCATGCCATCTATCGTAAAAGTAAGTGCTTCACTTAATAACTCAATTTCTATCCAGTGAACATAGAATATTTGAATAGTTTACATATGATTGGATAATTATGAAATGACGATAGACTTTTGTTTTCTTGAAATATATACTTTCATTTAAAAAATGAAATTAATAAAACCAGAATGGATTGAACATGGACCAAAAGAAAGTTTATCATCACTTCATATTAATCCCGAAGGTATTCGTGTTGCATTAGCTGGTAAATATAATGCTGTTGATTGTATACGTATATTTCGTCTTGCATCAATACTTGATGAAACTCATCAACCACAATCAAGACTTCTTTGTCGTATTGATACACAATGTCCATTATGTGTTAGATTTTCTTATACAAGTGATGTTCTAGCTGTTGCAAGTCGTCAAAGTGTATTACTCTATCATTTAACAGCAACAAATCCAAATGTAACAAATCGTAAGTCGATTAATGAATATTTTACTTATTAAAATATTTAATAGAATCAGTTCAATCATCGTCATCATTGGGTGATTTTCCTGAAACATGGCGTCTTCGTTCAAGTTTATCATCAGGTCATGTTGCTGATATATTGGATATAGCATGGTGTCCAATAAATGATCGTTATTTAGCATCATGTTCAATTGATAATCATATATGTATTTATTCATGGCCATCAGCTACACTTACAATAACACTTCGTGGTCATACAGGTTTAGTTAAAGGTTTAGCTTGGGATCCAACTGGACTTTTATTAGCATCACAATCATCAGATGGTACAGTTAAAGTATGGTCAAGTACAACATGGCAATGTGAACAAACAATTAAAGAACCATTTGATGCTTGTGCTGAATCAACATCATTTCTTCGACTTGATTGGTCACCAGATGGAACCATGTTTACAACAGCTCATGCAAAAAATAATACGTAATAATTAAGTTGTTTCTTTTTTTTATCTAAGCAAATTTTATTTATGTAATTTGTTTTCTTTTTTAAGATTTCCAGTTTCAGCTTGTGTTATACGTGGTGCATCAGCAGTTGATGCTGAATTTGTTGGTCATCGTAGAGAAATAACATGTGCACGTTTTTTACAAAGAATTTTATTAATTAATGGTCGTCGTCGATGTTTATTAGCTATTGGAAGTAAAGATCGAACATTATCATTATGGTTAACAAGTCCACGACAACCTATGTGTATAGTTAATGATTTTTTTGCATCAGGTATACTTGATATGTCATGGTATTTAAATGATAACGATGGTTTAATTACACTTGGTATTTGCTCACCAGATGGTGCATGTGCTTTTATTACATTTAATAAAGATGAATTAGGTACACCATTAACACGTCATGAAATGGCAAAATTTTATAGTGATATGTATAAAGTTGATATATCAATACCGACAAAAGCAATTCCAAATGGGTTAGTATTTAAAAAAAAAAAAACTTCAATATTTTATTTCATGTTGATAGTTCGAAAGATGTCATAGTACACTTCTAACAACGGTAGTTCTTCAACTGATAAATTGATTTTCATTGGCGACTATGTACAATAGATAGATTCAAATGAGCTATGAATACTCTAAAAAAAGAGTTCATGTCCTTAGTTTATTGATTGATTTAGATCTTAACGAGATATATTTGTTTGTGAATGTTTCAGATCGTATTGCTGTTTCTATTTAAAGACATAACTATGGTTATTGTAAAAGTACAGTATGTTCACAACAATAAGCTAAATATGTAAACGCTTTTCAGTGTATTCATAGTTCATTTGAATCTATATAATTCACATAGTCTCGACTTAAAAGTGATTTATTACTTAAACAACCTCCCTCATGAATACATTTATGAAATGAAAAAAAGTCTTTTTTTGTATGATTTAAATAGCACACCAATGACAAATGGAAATGGTCATAGTCATCCTGTACAACAATCAACAGTAAAAAGTACATTAGCTAATCAAACTGAACGTCGATTANTAATATTATAAGCGATCATTATTGCATGCATGTTAATAGCTTACCTTGCGTTGAGGTGTTTGAGATATTTCTTTCCACTCTTTGAATCACAAAAAGTTCATTAACAGAAGAAGATAATGACTGTGTTTTAATGAATATTGAAAGAAGAATGTCGACATACGTCACTCCATTTTGAGTGAAAACAAACCGTGAGAAGTTTAAAAATAAGCATCTCAAAGGTAGAGAAAAAGAAGCCACACGCACAGTTTTGCCCATAGTAGTGTAGTATTTTAGAGGTTGCTCAACTCATTTGACTATTCTCAGGCAGACAAAATCGATAAAAAGGAACGCGTTATAAAAGTATTTAAACTTTCAAATGAATTCTTAATCATTTAAAATTCTAATACATAATAACTTGTGCAAACATGCAGTTTTATGGTTTTATTTTCATTAGATATAATGACGCGTTTTTACGACGTTGAATATTTTTATGCGTTTATAATCCAGTAACTTTAAAAACAAATTTTTTTAATTCATGACTTTCGTAAATTTCATGTGAAAAACATGAAAAAAATGATATTTCTGATAATGAAATAGACATATGTTTTTATGTTTTTCTTCAATTCATTGATTAAAAAAGTAGCATTTCAATCAAAATCATGCAATGCATTTTATTAAAAACAAAGTCATGCAGTAAATTTCATTAAAACTCAAATTCATTGCATGATTTTGATTAAAATGTTACTTTTAATCAATGAATTGAAAAAATCATTAAAAAATATGACTGTTTCATGATCAGAAATGCCATTTTTCTCACATAGAATTCACGCAAGTGATCAATTTTTTTTTTTGATTGTTTAAGTCGCTGGGCACGCATTAGAATATGTGCTTTTAACCATTTGGAAATCAGCCAGCAATTTAAACGCGGTTTACACGTTTGAGTATTTAAATTAAGTAATCTATTTAATGAAAAACAATGATTCTGTACTTCAAAGCTCGATGAGAGATATCTATGATAATTTCTTAGCTATTTCAGTTTGATTCGCATCCTTTGTCGCTATTATATAGATTAGACTTTATTATCCATTAACGCTTTTCAAACTATACAATAAAATTTTTTTCGCGACTTAAGGGTGCAAGTGTGGATGGGTGAGTGTGAACTTGGGTATGATGAGAAGACCCACACTCCACCCACATCGTTTACATCATTCATTAATATTCAAGCCATCAACATAGAATTCAATTTACAATGAAGGAATATATCGATAAACATCTTTTTGAAACACAGGTGACTCTTCAACAATGCATCGCTTCACTTTCGAACAATTGTTTTGCGTCGCATTTCTTGTAAAATTCATTGTTACCATTTTCAATTAGTCATAATTGACTTTTCATTCAGTTAGAGGAGGCAAATGTGACTTTATTTGGAGCAGAAATATTGCAATATAATCTAGATGCACATACATGATGGAAAGTGATATAAGATGAGAATATTCAATAATTGAACATGCTGAATTGTTTATCATATTTTCATTCATTAACATGCCATGACTACAACATAGTATTCATCATAGAGAAAAATTTAAGCAATGGAAAAGCTCGATTAATTCGAATGAAAAATTCATGCTTCAATGAAACTACATCAAGAACATGCAAGTGAATTACATAATCAAAAATAATAGTTGAAAACTGATTCGCGATCACTTTCAGACGAGTAAATGTGAACAGAAGCGAGAAAACATGACATACGACCTTATTATTGTTGAGATAGTTTACCATACAAGCCGTTTTTTGCATATGTTATGTGTGTAAATGTTTTCTGAATATCATCATTAGATATACGATGAACGGATTGATTAATGTTATTTTCTGTACTAATATAAAAAAATGAATGTATGAAGTTGAGGCATATGAAGAAGAATTTCATTGTGAAGAAGTATACCATCGACGAATGCACTTCGATTACCAACACGAAAATATAAAGTTAACTTTTCCAGATGTGTCATAGCTACATCATCATTATTATAAATATAATCATAACATGTTAATGAGAAATACTTCAAATTATGTAGATCATCCTATAAAATACAAGATATCTTTGAAATCCAACCATTCAACTTCAACTAAGATAATAAGTTTACGTAGGCAACTGATTGAAAAAGCTCTAGTCATTTACAATTCTTTCTTCAATATTTCTTATATTTGATGAGATATATAATATGCCATAATAATGTTTAAAATAACAGTCCTCATTTCTAAATTTTCTTCACATTGACAATAGTAATCGTTTGGAGACTAACTTAAAAAGAAAACGATCAACTTCAGATTTGAAGGAGACTTGAAAATATTTCGAAACGTACCTGAATTGTCACTAATATCGTTAAACTCAATAGTTCAGATGTATAGAGTGCAGACATTATTCCAATTAACGCAAACATTTTCATTAATAAATATTTTCATTCATAAGGCCTAAAGTGCTGTAATTTGTTTTGTCCATATCGTCCTTCATTCTATGTGTATTCCTAAGTATTTTTGCATCTGATGAGTTCTGTATGACATACTTTGTTCATTTAAACTTGTCATGATATCAGAACTGTTGAGAGTGAGTGGAAAACGACTTCACAATAAGAAACAACTCTGCAAATTTTACTTGGTAATTAAAAGAAAGTTGCTAGCGTTATTTACTCGAAAACATATTTATTACTTTATGTAATTGTTAGAATGAAACCCAACCATTCAATTTGTTCCTCAAATATTTCGAAAAACTTTAAAGTTAATTCTTGAGAAAATACCATAGATATTAATTTATTCTATTGTTTGTCACAATAATCAAGAAACTGATTTTCCAATTGTTTGATTAGCTAATGCTAGTAAGAAAGAAAGAAATAAGAATTAAATTTTAAACAATTTAGAACAATAGAAAAACAAATACAACTATCTGTTTCGAATAGTTTCATAATGATCAAAAGTGTCATGCTCTATTCAATATTGCAATAATCACATACTATATTAACATGAAAATTAATTAATTTTGCTTATTGACATTCTTTCTCACCTTGAAACAACAATAAAATGGCACTAACTTACCATATTACGAGAAATTAATGATGAATCGCTGATATAATTAATTTGAACGATGAATGTGGTTAATTGTTTCAGGCAACCGTCAAGTATGCAAAGACAATCATGAATATCACGCACATTTATACATAATACAGTAAGAGTCGAAGAGAAATAAGTTGCTGATGGAAAATAATAAATTGACAAAGGTAGATACTCTTCCACGAAGGATGGAACAATTGGTCGAATGCTTCAGATTTTCGAAGAGATCTAAGATTTGTACATACACACGTGTGATATAAGTCTGCAACGTTGCCTAGGCGGCATATTCATTATTATTGTGAAGAATAAGATCTCTTATCTGGTGTTCAAAAATATATCGAAAGGTCGAGTCATCTGAGTAAAAAAGGAAACAACATGATTAACCCTTTACTCTCTGAAGCGATTTCAGAAGAGCCAGTGATAAAACTACCACAGAAATATAGTATTAGCCTTCCCCAATATGCCAACGGTATGAACAGATCGATCAGATGAGGGGAAAACGAAACAATTTCTACAGCACTACTTCTTTTCTTTTTGTTATGATAGTGTTAACTAGACAAAAGTGTCATCTACTCCTTTTTTTATTAGACTTCAATAAAAAAAGAAACATTACGCATATAAAAAGCTATTTTTGACACAGTTTTTTTTCAAAATATACATTTTTCTTTAAGTAATTATAGCATCAATGAAGACATTTAATTGACAAACATTTGTTTTGACTTCTACTATAATAAGATTTAGAAATAATATATCCATAATATGTATCAACCTGTTCTTTCTGCTCAATAGTTGTTCCAGGACTCATTTGTGTCTTACTATTTCTTATCTGCCAAGCTATTGGGAAATTTTTGAAACGCATTTAGTTCAATAGTAGAAATTTTAGTTGATATAGATCACACAACGCGCCCTCGAAATCTCCATTGCCTATAAGTGAAAAAAACACTTTGTTTTTTAAATTTCGCTGTTTTTGTTTTTTTAATTTTTGAAAATTATCAATTTTGTAAGTCGTATATCTCGGCAACAGAGCAATGAAAGAAAAAGATGTGGGTATAGATGTGGATGCTAATATCTTATTCGAATACACCCACACCTTCAAGCGATGTCTGGCACGGTCACTATTTGATCTAGGGAAAATTATGATCAACGTCAGTATTAAGAGCATGTTATTTTGCCTATACTTTTCGGCGTCTTGCATGACTTTTTCTTTACAAAAAGGCTTCAAATGTCAAGACAGCAGTTTCGAATCGGGATAAGATTGATGCATCGCGATGTTTTTTTTTTGTTCCAGAACAAAATTTTTTCTCTGTAACAAATGAAGATCGCTTCGATCGTTACACTAGAAAATATATATTAAAACAAAGGATTGCTGCAAATACACAGACATGATCTCGAAAGATCTCTTTTCTATGACAATGTATTTAGATGGGTCTAACTGCTTAAGTAGAATAATTTTGTTGATTAAGCGCATTCATCTGCATCTAGATGCCTATTTTTTTCCTTTTTTATCATTTGTTACGTCTATTTTCTTTTTTTTTTGATTATTTTTTTCCCATGTTGTTAAAAATGCAATATTATAACCTACGCCTATATCAATACCAGACATGACGAAACTCGTGTTTGGGTCAATCCATAAGTTGTAGCATTGGGTTGAGCAGCTTTAACCCTACCAATCGGATAACTATGGTTATTGTGACTTTCAGCTTTGTATTATATGTTGGTAGAAAAAAAAGTTTTAGTTCGTTTATGTTAACATTGTCTATAATATGCAAGAGTGATCGATTTATAGATTATGAAAAAAAAAGATATAGAAACTTTCCCAAAATTTGCTTGAAAAACAAAATAGATTTCTCTAACACAACTGAAGTGGTTTCTATGAATTTTAATAAAATAATAGCAAATTTTTCTAACTTTTATTGACTAAATTCTCTGATATATCCTCGTGTCTGTAAAACGTGAGGATAAGAATAATTTCATTATGTTCATTATTCGTATTACATACAATCACAAAGCAACACTGTTCATTGGATTGAACCAAGAAAGGATTAGAAATAAATTAGATAAAAAGCATTCACAAGACTATTATGAAACTAGTACCACTGCAGCTTAAATAATGTTCTGAACGACCTTCAGAAATTAAAGAATAAAAAGTAAAAAGAAAACGAAGATCGAAATGATCGACTAAATTTATCACAATAAAATATTCAGCATTTTACAAAATCTTGCTGGTTTCCACAAACAATTCTCCATTAAACTAAGACTTGATTTACTTCATCGAAGTCATAATTTGACAAAATATGTAACCATAAATTGGTAGGAAAGAAAGAAAGAAACAAAAAAGAGATAGACGAAAGAGAGAAAAAAGAAAATGAAATGTGCTTTACGTATGTCAAGGTTAATCATCCAACTAAACGATAAATACCGAGTAGCTGCTTGATCACTCATGTTGTATCGTGATGAAATCTTCGTCGAAAAAACTCGTTCGTAATTAATTTCCAAGAAATATAGATTATTTAATGGGTTAATCTAAGGATGACCCTTAGGTTAATCAATAAAATTTAGCTTAAACCTTTTATGAGTGAGTTAGGGTTGGAATTATTCAAATCGTCTGTACAACCCACTAGTTTGGGTTAGGATTAACTCATGGAAGCTCTAACTCAATCGGTACTCATACCAAACCAATACTCAGCTAGCATCTCTTATTCGTGCATTCTGTAATCATTCTAAATTACATTCCTATATCCTTGTGTAAGCGCTCCGAAGTGTACCAATAAGCAGAAAAAGTAAAAGAAAAAACGATAATAGGAATATTCTATCAATCATTTTTATTTTTTTCTTAATTATAAGCTTGCCATTTAATATATTCAATGAATATATTAAAGTGCCTTGGTTTCTTTCCGAAGAAATACACAACATATCAATATGTTAGCATTTTCATATGGTAATGTTTTTTTTTTCTATCTAGTTATCTTTAATGTCATCAAGACACTGTTCAAGGGTCTTTCACTGTCAAAATTCTTATGTATATATGTTGGAGAAAAAGAAAAAAAAAGAAGCCTTGCATCGATTATACTTCTTTTGCTGTTTTTTTTTTCAAATGTTTATTCTGCAATACAATTCTCAACGAACACAAAACACAGTAGACCCAAAATATCTCCCATTTATTTTTTCCTTTTCATTTTCATTTCGTTAGAGCACGTTTTTCTCCTGTATAATTACTTAGTTTCTTGTTTTGATAGGCACATTTCTTTGATTTTTTTCTCTCGATTTCGTTCTATTCACCAAAAACAAAAGGTGATGTTGCATTCTGTTCTTCTTGCTCATTTTTTATCTGTTTTTTTTTCTTTTGTTGATTGCATCAGTATACGAATATTTATTATTGTCACATATACTTTGAACTTGTGAAAAATATTTTAGATGGCAAACCATAACCAATTTGGTCTTGCTTTTGTTCTGGTTCATGGCAGAGCTGAGATAACTCAACAACCCATTGATTATGATCATGAAGATCCAAAGTATACGGAATATTTACCATATCCTGACGATAATTTTCAAGAAATTGTTGATGATCGTTTTCAACGAGGTTTGTATATATATTTTTTCTTTCTATCTATTTGAGTTCTTTTTTACTTAGGTAACAAATTTACTATCGAACATATATATCGTCGTACTGGACAAGCATTTGTCCCTAATGTTCCAGTTTATGTTAAATCAATTGAGGCTGAACGTAGTGATGATTGTTCTGCAGCATTTATTGATCCATATATGTAGGTTTAACTAAACAACACTTAAAATTGTCAAAATCATGAATTTAATTGTTTAAAGATTCTGTATAACAACTCAGCATGGGTCTAATGAATGGACTACTTGTAAACGTTACCGACATTTTCAAAATTTACATCAAGTATTGATGAATTTCGTGGACGAAGAAAGAAAAAAATCACAAAGTGATTTAGACACGTATGTATTTTAAATCTCTTCCACAGAAAAAGATTCAAGATGCCTTCGATAATATCCTCTAAGGCAGTCTGGTACCTCACAGTAGATCCAATGTTGAGGATAGATCCCGCTCCCAACTCACTAGGTATTATAGATAGATAAGTTTAATTAATTTTTTGTCGGTTCGAAATACAAATTCTTAAACATATACATGCAGGTGCACATTAAACACTACCTATATGTATATATCAATTGCACCAATAATAATAATAATAATAATAATCGAGATATGGGTGTGATTTATCTATAGCCGAATATCCATTCCCTCCGATATTATTGCCAAAAACTTCTGAGAAATTTAAAGCACAAAGATGAATAAAACTTGTAATTTCTTAGTATTGTTTGAAGCAATATTATATAGAACTTGACATTTAATTTGAATTATGCAAGTACAATAATCTGTCTTTACTCTAATTCTTTTGGTTCTATTGTATAGAAGATAAACAAGTTATGAAATTATTTAAGAATTGTTTGATCTATTCTAGACTATTTAAAGATAATATAAACCGATCGCTTCATTACAGATTGCTTTTACATCAGTCATGAAAAGAACATAGAGAGCGATCGATTGGATTAAGAAAAATGAACCCGATAGTTTTCGAATTGCGTTCCACACTTGAATCTGACTCAACAAAACTCATCTGAACCGACCCTCAGATTGGATTGCAGAATTGTAATCTAAAAATAATTGATATTTTTCTAACAACCATGGTCATTCGATAATACCAAATGAATCGGTTAAATTCGTTTCACAACGAACTCATGATTAAAACATTTGTTTTTTATTATGAAATTATTGTATTTATTTAACTGAAGTAATGTGAATCGGATGTTTCTTTTTATCGTGATTTCATTTTTATTAGAACTCAAGGTGAAAATAATGAATATCCATTTTTACCAAAACGAAATGATCAAATGGGATTTGTTAATCATTCTAATGTTGAAGAATATCCTGTAAATTATACAATGAACTTTGCTTTTTTTTTTCTTATTAATTTGTTTCTTTTCACATAGCGTATTCTTGTCGATTATCTCAATAAAGTTCTTAAACATCCGAAATTTCGTGCACATCCAGCAACGGTATACATTCAAAATTGATATTTCCAGTGAAAAATATTTCGATTATAGTTTTGAGTTTGTTGCACAAAATCCGATTATATTTAAAACATTTTTCATTAGGATTGTTACTAATTTTAACATATAGATTAATTAAATATTTAGTGTTGATGAGAAATTTCTTTGTGATGATTGAGTGCATGTTCGCAAAAATTTGTCTTTGCCAACAATGATTTTCGCTAATTTCAGTATCGCTGAATGAATTCATAACTGAAAACCACCGAATTAAATATAATCTATTATATACACATAAATTATTAGACTAAAAAAGGATTGAGTACCATATGAGTAGGGAACCAATTCAATGGATAATCATCTCAGCTGATAACTAAGTCAGTTAAATCTGTTCCCTGATCGAGAATAGATAATACTGGATGAAGATTTTATTTATTATAAATTTTACTTCGAAGGCATATGACGGAGGTTTAGTTTATATTTGCTGGGTCTGTGAAGGGAGACGATAAGGTGTGGGTAAAAATGCAAGAACATCCGTACACCATCTACACCCATGCCATTTGTTCGTAACCATCTTACCTGGTTACCAATTATGAATGGTTAATAATTTAGATACTAATGGAAAGCTTAATTAATGATTGAATAGTTTTCAGTTATAAATCAATTCAACGATGTTAGAATTAGCAAAAACAATTCTTTTGACAACTAAAAATTCAACAAAAATGGCAGTTAATTTTCTCATAACATCATATTATATTATTTTTGATTGTTTTTAGTGTGAATTTTTTGATGTAAGTTGTTTATCATTCATTGATGGCTTATCAGTTAGTCGAAAAGAAGATTATCTATTGAAACAATCTAATGATCGTTGTTGTGGTCAGCATATTCTCTTTTCATCATTTTTTTGTTATTCATGTAATTGTCAACATGGTCTTCAGTATGGATCTTTTTTCTTATGAAATATATTTTCAATAAAATGAAGTTCTTCATTTTTGACATTTAGATGGTTTGTTATTAAAGATAGTTATATAGTTGATATACGACCAGATACACATGAAGTACGTTTTCCTATGTTAGTCGATCGTGATTTTCAAGTTTTAACTGGTATTCGTAACGCTGGAGATGATCATGGTATTAAAATAAGCAATTTACAACAAACATTCGTTGTTAAATGTCGAACAGCACGTGATTGTGATGAATGGATACAACATTTATCAAATTTAACTGAACAAGCAAAAGATTTTGCCAGTGCAACACGAAGTCGATTTAATTCATATGCATCTGTTCGAGAAAATCAATTAGCTTATTGGTAATATAATAAAATGATCTTATATTAAAATAGAGTATTTATTATAGGTTTATTAATGGTAAATCATATATGGAAGCCGTCGCTAAAGCACTTTTGACAGCTAAAGAAGAAGTATTTATTACTGATTGGTGGCTTTCACCTGAAGTCATGTTGATAAGACCAACAGACGATGAAACATTTCGACTTGATAATATATTAGGAAGAATAGCTGTAAGCGTTTAATTTGTTCTACTATTCATGTTGGTTATAATTCTTATTTGTAAATTATAGGATGCAGGAGTTCGTGTTTATGTGATGATTTATAAAGAAATTCCTTTTGTTGTATCTTTAAATAGTTTATATACAAAAAGAACATTAGTTTCTAAAAGTAAAAAAGGATTTATTAAAGTCAGTTTAATATTTTTATTAAAAATAACATAAATAGTTCATTTACTTTAATTTCTAAGGTTATTCGACATCCTGATCTTAACACTAGAGATGGAGTACTTTTGTGGTCTCATCATGAAAAAATGGTTGTTATTGATCAAAAGATTGCCTTCATCGGTGGAATTGATTTATGTTATGGCCGCTGGGATGATGAATATATGCGGTGTGTTACTGTCTTCTATTAGAGTTCATGTTGGTTTTTGCGTACATCATGAATCTATTTTTAACAAGAAGAAAAAGCATACGTATATATGAGAGTGTTTCATGTGTCTAGGATAGAACCCTGCAGGATAGCCCAACTGTATCCTACTTTAGATGAAAGAGTATTGAGCACGAGAAGTCTTATCCTGTAGGACTCTGGTCCTGGAATGTCCAATTTTGGTACTAAAAAATGAACAATGAGTTATCACAAAGTATCTGTTGAGACACTGATTACATTGGCAGCGGTATTTACTATAGTACTGACTAAACTGACATTACCATTCTCAACAAAAGTCAAACACCAACTCTATCAGCACTATGCCCTTTCTGTATCGTTATATTCCAATGCATCACTGATACTGGTTCTAATGTGTGCTAGCTACATTCAGTCAGTGATGTTGGTAATCACCAGACTGTAACTACAGAGCCCTGTATATGATGTGCCATTGAGAATGTTTTTATTTAAATAAAAGTTATAATTTTTTTTCTCTCTAGGAAGAGTTATACAAACTCCGCTGATAGTACGATCTTAATTTATCTAACATCAACACTGTACTGTTTATTCTGATTAGGGGATAAGTGATCATTGAATAATTATTACACAACAAACTCATGAGCTTCCATCTACAAATCATCAACGATAACTTTATATATGGTTTTGAAGAAAAATAAATCATTGAAAACTATCTGAATATTTTCTTCATTATAGATGATTTTTTTTTCGAGAGATATTTCTATGAGTCATTGTAGTACGAAGTTGAAACTAAATAAATCTAAATGAATCATCACTTCCACATAACATATCATTTAAAACTATGTAGTAATAATTAAGACCACAAATGTTTGAGAAAGTTACTGATCGAAGTTTTGCCTTAGAAAGCGCTTAATTATAATGCAATCTAAAACGCATTAACATGAATAAGGAACCTTGAATTTGTTGAACTAAGTATTGAGATCCAAATTTTCGTTTTTTTTATTTCCAGTCTGGTCGATTTGGGCGATGAAAACGATACAACTTTGAAATCGTCACTTGATATAGCTGCAGAAAACATAGCGTCGGGTGGCATAGAAACGGTAGAAGCAGCGCAAATAACTACTACACAAATGGCTGAACAAGCTGGTGAAATGCCGATTAAGGTAACAAAACTAAAAAATGAGAAACAAGATAATAAAATGGAAAAGAAATTAAAAAAAACAACGAATCATCATTTAGATTCAAGCCAAAATGTGGAAATGAAGTTTCTGTTTTTTCATTAGTAGATAGTTTGTGCTTTATATCATTTTATATATCAAAATCAAGAATTTTGGCTACTATCTTGAATTATGGAAGATTTTTTCATAAAAAATAGTCGATTTTTAGATCCTTTTTGCATAAAAATTTTAATGTCGGAGAAGTGTATGCGTTTGTATAAAAAACAGAAAAATCTTTCCTGAATGCATCGAAAAATCGGCTATTTTTATGAAAAAACGTTTGATAATTCAAGATGGTAGCCAAAATTCTTGATTTTGATATATAAAATAATATGAAGCGCGAGCTATCTACTGATGAAAAAACTAGAAACTTCATCTCTTCTTTTTGCTTCATAAATCAATAAATACATAAAATACAAGGATGTCTCAAGACTTTTTGGTTTGACTTTACGTATAATATTTATGAGTCTATTCTAGAGTTCTAATTTTCTGAGAGCAGCATTGAATCCTTTAAATGAGATAAATGAAGAAATTGCGCTTCCTGGTTCAACTCATGCAAATGAAGCAGCATACGATATCCAATCAATGGCTAAAAATTGTAAATAATTCCATTGTTTTTTTTTTTTGAAAACTTGTTCACTATTCTTACTTTTATCTCATTATCAAGGGATGCGACCAACGTTGACAGGTATGAATAAATATCATTTCTTACTCATTGGAAAGGGAAATCAGGACATAATAATATTTACACATCAGAGGAAGATTATTCTACATTAAATTGCTATTTCGTATGTATACAAATGAGTGTATGATATTACATATAAGATTGATGAATTCATTTTCGATAATATAACTTTCAATTGATTTCATTCGTTTGTTATGATGTTTAACAGAACTTTATATCTAATTGTAAAACAATATAATAAACAGCTTCGTTTTTACATAATCTAAATTTAATAAGTATTATTCGTTCTTGTATCTTTGATTGTTATTTTACAAAACTTTCATCATTTAAATAGAAGCAGATGAAAATAAAAATGATCTTAAACTGGACAACGGCGATGATGAATATTCTACATATTTGATACAGTTATTACTAAACAACTACAAAAAAAACATAGAAGGTAAAGTACTGCATTGATATTCTAGTAAAAGTTAATATCACTAACATTCAATCTATATTTACTAGAATAATCGTATTGTTGCTATTGTTATTATCATACTTAATCATGTTATTTCTATTCGTATTAAATATTGCTCGTTCAATGCTTGTAATGAATATCATTTCACAGCTATCATATTTAATAGGAAATTTTTTTTCTTTCTATCTTTACTGAAACGGATAATTAACTGGAATAATTCCTGTAGTTTTTCATTTCAAAGCTTCTATTATTTATTTTTATCATAGCTGTAATTAATGTAGAAGAAAGTAATATGAGTTTTGAATGTCTTGTTTTTTAATATTGAAGATACACGAGTAACAAATGACGGAAGTGTATTTGAACATGATAGAAAAGCAATTCAACGATTAGATTAGAACGATTTACTTCGGGATTGCAACATTTAGTTGAAGTAAATAATCAAATAAATAAATTGTGTGTAAAATCTGTTCATAACATTTCTGATAAATCTTTGTTTACTTTTGTGTCAATGGAGACAATTTTAAATGATCAAATAGAATGAGAGTTTCGTGCTCTTTTGAACTAATCTTTTTGATTTTTTTTCTGACTTCAATGCTTCACTTCCTCTATCAAAAATTGAATTTGGATGAGATTAATTCAAATTGTATGAAATTCTCAGGATATGTTAGAGATATTCTGCAAATATTTCAAAATTAATCATGTTATAACACCATCAGGCAGAGATTTTTCTTTTTAATTCTTAATTTTTATACAGAGAAAAAGCAAGATGTAAGGAATATCGCGAAAAATTCTCAAGAAAATATTTATCTATTTTAAAGAAGTGCTTTTTTTTGTAAAATAATAACAAAAATAAGCTTAATATAGAGAGCGAACTCTGTTAGTCAATGGAGTTTGACACTCTGTCACAAACAAAACAAAAGCAATGAACTAAGATGAAGCTTCTTCGAGAATTCTGAAATATAAGATCACATAATAGCATAAATTTAGAAGAAGTGTATTTTTCAGAAGAAAACAAGATATCAAATTAAAAATCATATCGATTGTAAAATATCAGATATCGGTCTCATTTCTATTATATTTATCCTAATTTTGATTTTTCTAATGACAGTTGACTTGTTTTTTTTTGCAGGGAACGAGGCGCCTAAAATAACTTTATTGATACCAAATCTTTGACTGAGATAAAAAATAGTATCTATACAAAAAAAAGTTTTCGTGTAGTTCCAGTTTTGTCTTCTTACATATTAATGTATATAGAACAAATCTTACTCAAAATACCTCATTGATTTCTCTTTCTTTTTTTTTTTTTTTACATATGTCACAAATGATCGAAATCTATTGTATTCGAAATTCAAAATAAAGAAGCCCTTTTTTTTCAAATATCGTCTAGTATGAAGAAAGTTCTTTGAAATACTAGAGAGTCAACACTGTCGAACTATCTGATTGAGAAAAGTTATGAATAGCCGAAGGAAAAGCCTATTTTGCTCAATGTCAACTAACTATCAGCTTGGAAAAAAATCTGAGAATAAGTTGAGAAAGACAATTAAATTTTGT
This sequence comes from Rotaria sp. Silwood2, assembly GCA_905329745.1. Taxonomy (NCBI): domain Eukaryota; kingdom Metazoa; phylum Rotifera; class Eurotatoria; order Philodinida; family Philodinidae; genus Rotaria; species Rotaria sp. Silwood2. Next base: position 27,954 of record CAJNSZ010000073.1, on the reverse strand, counting down.
ATCGAACTACGACAATGAAACTATTTGAACAACATTTAAGTATTGTTAAGATGAGTAAACATATTTGTGAATAAAATTGTTTTTGTATAGGTTAAAAAGAACAATAAATTCTGATTTCAGTTGATAACTATTAATTCTATTCAATTGTTTGGAACTACTTAGTCAAAAATTGACTCGACATATTATAGAAAGACTTTTTTAAAAGTAATTCAAAATAAAATCTAGATGTTTGGTTTATTTAGACAAGGAGAAAAAAGCTGTTAGTGCAATCTCTGCGGAATTAAAATGTGAAACACTATGTAATTGTTATTACTCTAATTACGCGAATATTGTTTTCTTGAATAGACCCCAGAATTCATTTATTCATCATTCTTTGATTAATCCTCGAGAACTGCAATAAGTAAGCAGTTGATATATTCTCCTGAGATTTTCGTGACACATAATCGCTTATTATATGTATGAAAACGCCTATGATGAATCATTAATGATTTACTAACAAAACATTAATAAGAGATTAGTAAATTATCTAATTGCTTAAGTAATTAGTTAATTTGACTATCACGGTCTGTCGTTAAAGGAATTGATGAGTGTATCCAAATTTCTATTCTATATACTTCAACACTTCTTTTAGATTATATTTTACAAAGCAAGGAAGATTCTGACGATGAAGAAATGCTCGAAGAACAACAATCAACTACTACTTCAACACCGACAGTTGATAGAAAACATCGATATTTTATTGGAAAAGATTATTCAAATGCGTATAAAAAAGATTTTGGAAACCTTGAAGACTACAGTACAGGTAATTCACTCTTCTTTTTTTGCATAATGTTTTGCTTATTCATATCAAATGTCCTAATGTAAATTATAACGTAGACTGTATTGATCGAAAATCAATACCTCGTATGCCGTGGCATGATGAAGCATTGGTTGTATTTGGTCAAACAGCTCGAGATGCTGCAAGACATTTTATTCAACGATGGAATATTCATAAAGTTAGTTAAGAAAAACACTTTACTTCATTTTCGCTAAATGAGCTCATAACCGAAGACTACCGAATCCAATATATAATCCATTTTATATGTAAATTTTTATTATAATTAAGTAATTTGCTTATTACCAAACGATTGATTACCATCAGAGTTGGTAACTAATTTGGTTAAATCTTTTACTTGGTCGAAAACAGATACCAATAGATGAAGGTTTCATGGTGATTGGACAGATTATCGCAGAGAAAAACATCACGGATATATCGTCATATAGACAAAAGGTTGAAAAATTAATTATTCGGATCAGGATATGAACTTCGGCGACAATGTAGATTTTAAGGGAAGGGACGTACTTAAGACAGTTATAGTTTGCCTAGCTCATACTCAAATCCATATCGAGACACTTGCAGTAACGTATGAAGCAACAGTCACACTCCAAACATAAAATATAAGTGCATTTCACATCCCCATCTGTTTAAATAATTTGATATAGATCACATTACTAAAACACATGAGAGTAGGTTTTCTAATATGATACATTGACTAGCACTTCTGTTTTAACAAAAGAATATGTTGCAAATTTTTTTCTATGACGATCCGTGCTAGCGTCGATTTTCTCTGTCTGAATTCTTACCTGAAAGTCTAGTGGCAGTACTATAGTCACAGGTGTCCCGAACCGAGGTTCACTCCCTCCCCTAATTCTTCGACAAAATTCTCGCGTTTTATTCATTGTTTTTCTTACCGATCCTTGAAAAAATTGCTTGACTCGACGCTCAAGCCTGACGACCTCGGAGCATCCCTGCTTATAATCTCTACGTTTTCTTCAGTGTGTAAACAATGCTTTAGATGAAATGTGGATGAAGTTACAAATGAAATGAGCATCCCGAACTGACATAAATACTCATTCAAAATCTTGTCATCTGTTGACAACTTTCTGATCTGATTGCCAATTCTGATAGTAGTCAATTACTTTGGCAATTAACTAATTAATTGTTTGATTAGGAATTTATTCGCTGCGAATGAAAGTTACCAGACAAAACGAGAAAAAACTTTCTAAATTTAAATTTTGAATTTTCTTTTTGTTAAGTATGAAAAATATCCGAAAAATGATTTTTATCCATTTCTACTACCTAAGTCTTATGATGATGTCGAAGACTTAGCTGTTGAAAACTGGAGTGATTTTCTTGAAAGTGAACCATTTCGGGTAAATGCTCAGGTAAGTTATTGTTTTAGATTAATATTTATTTTAAAAATTATTTTTCACTTGGATGTTGCATTTAGTGCGTTCGTTCCGTTGGGCCATGGTCAGTGAAAACGAAATCAGTAGAATCATCGATTCATAATACTTATATACAAATGATTGATGCTGCTAAACATTATATATATATTGAAGTAAAGTAATTTTAAAAAAATACTATTTTTGATTATTATGTCGTATTCAGAATCAATTCTTCATTACTATTGCTCAAGATTCAGTAGTTCGAAACCAATTAGCCGATGTCCTTTTTCGGCGTATAGAACGAGCATATAAGTATGAAGTTTTTTTTTATTATATAACATCTTTTGAAACGTTTTGTTTTGTTGATTAGAAATGATGAAAAATTTCGTATTTATATTGTTCTTCCTCTTTTACCTGGTTTTGATAACATGAAAGCTGTGCAAGCTGTACTCTATTTTATTATGCGTTCAATTATTAAGGGTGACAATTCATTATTTAAACGACTTGAGAAAGCAGGTAAATTAATATTGTTCTCATAGTTTTGTTGTCATTTGATAGCAAATACGAAAGTAGAATAGATTAGGATTTCTAAAATGTTATATTTAGCGGCGTTACCAGGATTTTAGGTTGGGGTGAGCTCAACCCAAGACGTTTTTAAAAGTGCACAAAGGTATCGCTAATTATATTAAAGTTTTTTTTTTATCAAAAAAGGAAATTAAGACTCAGATCTATCTGAACTAGGTCAGACTGCTTGAGGCCAGTATTTCAACACTTTAAAATTTCAAAGAGAATGTCCACTGAGTCCACATTTTTTATCATAAAAGTGGCGCTTTTCATGTTTCATGACTACCGTGAATACAATTTCACTTAATGATTCAGATCTTAGTAATTGTCAAAGATAATTTCCAACATGCTGTCTAAACTGGAAACTAGGCACTCAAAACGAATTCCATGCTATTGAAGGAACGCAGTGATCTCAAATGAGACAGTTAGAAGCGTGACTCTTCGTATCCATCTGAAATTTGTTTGTAGATCCGTCCATCAAGATCTCATGACACACTGGAGTCTTCTCCTTTGTTCGTTACGACAGTATCAAAGACGTTTAGAACATGGTCTAAAAGCTTTTTCCGAGAGAAAAATTTTCGAAAGAGCTTTGTCCGATTTTACTGATATGAAGCCAATTTAGAATGGTATGATCAGATTTATGACTCGTTTTGCAACTGGTTATTGCTTAGATAAAGTGAAAACGTAGAGAGACAACACGAATGGCCGTAAAACTTCGCTGCAACAAAATCTTGAATATTGCTGTCACAAATCGGTTTAAAGAGAAAGCCTCCACTTTTATATTACATTTTTTTTCGGTAAGCAGAGTAGCATTAAAAATCGGTTTTATGAGCCTTATATTTCTGGGCAAATAACTTTTCAGAAGGAAAATTTGAAATTACTTTTCTAGCACGAGATTCATAACAATGGAGCAATAATTTTTGACAATCTATATGAGGCTCAATAATTTGAATCTAACAAAAGAATTTCCATATCTTTTTTATGAAAGTGTTTTCAGACTACTATGATCAGATTGAAAACTTCCCACAGTCAGAAGTGACTAAATAATCTTTTTCATTAAAAAATTTCATCAATTCTTCTGTTGGTTTGAAAAATTAATCTTATTTTCGCCTGTGATCGAAGAAAAATATCGAATAATGAATAGGATGAACCGACGCATCTCGCTCACTCTGCTCAGAATAGCGTCAAAAATGAGAAACAATTCTATATTTCATGAGAATCAAAAAATTTCTGGAGGGGGAGGTTCAGTCCACCCTACACAGTGTTCAAAAAAGATGCTTAATTAATTCTAATAATAGTTAAAGAATCCAAGAATAAAAAAAATATTTTTTAAATATATCATCGACACTTAGCCTCAGCCAATTGATGACGAAACCCGTCAATTTACGGTCTTCTTTACGTGTTTTAATTACAAGCTGTTTCCATCGTTTTGTGAAACACGATCTGAAAAGAATGTTGAACTATATAGGATAGAAACTTGGACCCACTCTTCTCTCTCCATAGACCGTTACAGAGAAATCAACTCATTGATGAACTTAATAACTAATCAATTCAAGAATTCGATAGTTAACTACTCTATAATCAATATTTCATTGGTAAATCACTAATAACCCGTCAAAAACCGTGACAGACAGTTTCCCAAGACTATCATAGATCCTATGTCACTAAGATCCTGTGAGAACTTATGAACTACTTTTTAATATCAGCTGCACAGGATTCTGTAAACGATGATGAAGAAATCTGTCCCAAATGCATCGAATAAAATAATTTCTATGTGAATATCAACATTAGCTGCATCGTGTTTTACATTTTAATCCCGCAGACTTTACTCGAACAACTTTTTCCGTTTTTAATTATTTCCAAAAAAAAAATATTTGTACGATAAGATCGAGTCTAAGTCTAACGCTTATGATCGTAAATGACTTTCAAAGTATAAACAATTTTCACAATATCAATTTATTTTTGCATAAAAAAAAAAAAAACATTTTCACGCAACCGATAATTTGTCTTGTAACTCAATCAAACAACAGAGCTTATATTAGCACATGTTTAGCGTTATATAGAAAAGAAATTCTAGAGACAAAAACGTAATTTATTGATATAATGACGAAGATTAGAAATGTTATGGGTAAGCTTTTGTCGTGCGTTGCACTATAATTGTGAAAAATTTTCTAATCTAACCTAACTTGATATAGAGGTATTCCTTGTGCTGAAACTTTCGTGCAAAAAGCCGCCTGGTCTGCATAATAAATAGGAAGTGTGAATCGTTTCCGATATACATAAAGATATTTCATAATATCTACTTAGTCGGATGATGATAATGAGCACCTTTTAGTTGACATAATGCAATGTGATGCTTTATAAAATGTTAAAAAGAAGAAAAAAAACTGCTTATTTCAAAAATATTTTTTATTTTCTTGAATGGATTTTAAATATATTGAAAATCGATCTATAACTGAAATATATAAATATATTCTATTCAACTGTGTTTTTGATATTTAGGTATTACACCACAGGACTATATTAGTGTTTTTGGTATGCGTAATCATGATATCCTAATGGGTCGTCTAGTAATTAAAATGTATTATTATTGACACTATTTAAATATTCTTTGTCTTGTTCTAGGTAACTGAAATCATATATGTTCATTCAAAATTAATGATCATTGATGATCGTATGGTTATATGTGGTAGTGCAAATATAAATGATCGTTCATTAGTTGGTAACCGTGATAGTGAATTTTGTATTGTAATAAATGATCTTGAAGAAGAAGATGGTCGATTTAATGGTCAACCAGTTCGTGTAGGAAAATTTTGTTCTAGTTGGCGTAAAAAAATCTTTGAGTATGTTTCAAATCTTAAATTACAATTATTTCCATAGAAAACTATTTTACTTTCTAGGATGTTATTAGGTATTCAATTCGAGAATCCAAATAATGTTGATATAACTGATCCAGTATCAGATGAGTTCTATTCTTATTTTCAAAATGTAGCAAAACAAAATACACTCATTTATGAAGAAGTTTTTGCTACAATGCCTACTGATCGTGCTAGAACATTTGCTCAAGTTACTGCATATAATGACATGCCTAAGATGAAAGATACTGATCCGATAGAAGTATATATACGAATATATATATTTGATAGGTTTTTTTGAATACTGCTTTTATTTTGTTTTGAAGGCACAACAAAAACTGAAAGACATTCAAGGTTTTATTGTCGAATATCCACTTTATTTTCTTGATGAGGAAAACTATTTACCTAGTTGGACATCCCGCGAAGGTAAGAATTGTTCGTTTCATGATCAATAATGACTTCGAACGATCATTATCGGATGAATACCACGACTTTTTTCATACTTAGATGGGGAGGGAGGAAAAAAACGTTTTTTCTCTAACCGATCAATAAAGCACTCCTATGTTGCCATGAAAAAAGAGCGTGTGACATTTCCGATAATGTTTTGATCAGGTCAACCACCCTATGAATTATCCGTTATTTCATTTTTTTTTTCTTTTAGGTATAGCACCATTGATAATATGGACATAGAGTATTTATTTTTTCTGAGCAAAACTTTGTAAATTAACAAAAAAAAACAAGTATTGGGATGGTATTTTTGTTTAATCAAAAATAGTTTATTTTATTTATATTGTTGGTTGAATATATGCTCACTTTGTACAACGGTTCTTTTTGTATCCTCAGCGTTTTCATCAATACTTTTATCGTTTTTTTTTCTTTCGATATTTTCCATCTACTTATTTAACTAATCGAATATTTTATTATTTAGGAGTATTTATTTTCATCGTCCATTTAACATATATCTCTACTTTAATAAACTCTTTCTTTTCTTACGAAATGATAACAATCAGAAGTGTAAACCGATTCACAAATCCAGCACTACATAAAAAATAGATATTTCATTTTGAAAAATTTTCGATGCGCCAAATCAGCTCTTTACCATCATTTTCTTTTTCTTAATTTCAAAATTTCAAGAAGTCAAGAAAATGTCTTTGAGGAAATTGATTGTAAAATTTCAACTGTCGCTGCTGATCAATGGGTGTGGATGTAGATCTATTCTTCACTCACATCCAAATCCTGAATTCCTGATATTTTTCTCGTTCACTATAGTGAAACTCTATGTAGTAAGAGGATAATAAAAATATATGATTGACTGAAGAAAAATCGATACAGACTGATTGGTCGAAAAAATACAGTAGGAATTTTCTTATTGGCCAATTTCTCGACCAATAAGATTGTGAGTGGCAACACCAATTAATTGAGACTTCTGTCTTCAGGAAAGAATATAATGGAAATGTATTGAAAATCTTAGAAATCCTAAATCAACTTTCTTTTCCCTTGCTTTGAAGAATCATTACTCTACAGGTGATGAATTGCCGTTACTTTCAAAAGTAACTTCCTGCCTCTTTCTTGATTAATTCCAGCTAAATTATTCGCTTCTGCTCAGACTCTTGCCCTCTTTTTCTATCCATACACAATACATGAGATTTCGTTCGCATGTTGAAAACAAGTGATACATCCGCCTTTGGACATTACGGTAATTTCAGACTTCTACATTCAACATGTGCGGCGATAACTACAGACTTCAGCAGTCCTATTCGTCAATTAATAAAAATTATTTGATCCAGTTTAAAGTTCAAATGTATCTTTTTTTTAGAAGATTGCTGATGACTGGATGGATAGTCGATTATTCATATGAGAATGACACATATTAAACAGAACCATCGCAGAATACTCTATATGATAAATTCCAAAAATGTTCGTTTCATTAGGATGCATTCATTATGGATTTTATAGTGTGAACAAGTAATAGAATGATCACATGAAGTCCATATAAGGAATAGTCAACTTTCAAAACATAATAAGACACATGAATAGGGATGAGAAGTGATTAAAGTTACCAAAATTTGCTTTGCTAACTTTGCACTTCTATGGACTACCAGTGACATCAAATCTAAGATGCAGTTATCAGTTACTTGGTAAAATAACTGCTAACTTTCCTGTCCTACTTCTGACTTTGAAAGGAGGCTGGTAGCTACTAAACGCCGCATTGAATTACTAGACGACAACCTTGCCCATTTTAGTTCATGGTTTTGGTTAATTTATATGCTAATATGACTCTCTACCATTCTTCTATTTTTTTATGCTGAGATTCACGTATAGTTTTATAACCAAAATGATAAATTATCAGAGGGTCTGTCATTTTACAATATCTTTTAAGTATAGTTGATATGTTTATGGTAGTGAAGTATCTTTTTTATTAAATATGGATAATCATTTTTTTCAATGAAATCATTCAGATCTTAAGCACACACTCACATACAAACAAACAAATGCTAGAAAAGATCGGAGTCAAGTAGAAGACTATTGTTTGCTACAGGATTCACGTTAAGAGGAATA
>CAJNSZ010000073.1:4050-19679 GCA_905329745.1 Rotaria sp. Silwood2 | reverse complement strand
GTCATAATATTGAAAAATAAATTTTGTATTATTGTTTTGATGGAAAAAAATAATTTTTAAGATACAACATGAAAGATATTGTTGATTTCTTGAAAGTTGATATTTATTTTATCATTCACACTAACTTCGGCACGACATATATATATATTTTTTTTTTTGATTTGGCTATAGAAAATTGCTCATTTCATTCAACAAAATATGACAATGGATATAATGTAGTACGTGCTGATATTATTTGGTAGCTACATTAAAATTATGCACAATTAGTCAGATCCTAGGAACACACAAAAAGAAGGAAACAGAGAGTAAAAATATTAACATGCAGATCTAGTGTTACAATTAATGTCTTTTAAATCTAATTGTTGGCATGTTCAGATGATGCCGTTATGATAATTATGAGTGTAAAAATTCGTTGAGAAATTCTCATATTCTATCTATCAGTATTTTCCCTCATATATGATTGATTGTATAACAAATTCTGTTGAACCAATTATAAAAAGCTTTTAGCATAAGGAAAATATTTATGCACCATCTTTACAGAAACTAATATTATGAGAAAGATAGATGAGATACTAATTATTATTTTCATATTGACTTTTTTCATACGTCGGAGTGACATTATGATCTTCATTTTGCACATTTACAAAGGAAAATCATAAAAAATACAAGTTGATATTCTTTCTATAAAGCAATCATTGAATAAAATTAGATCTTCCTATTTCTTATTCATTTATAAACAATATTGCATCACGTGTTTTTAACACATTGAAACAATCAGTATATCAAAACCATAAACTTTTCTCATATTTTAAAAATTATTGCTGTTGTCTCGCGTCTTGATAATCTGTCATTTCAATATCTAAGTAATTACATACTGTTTGCCAAAATAGGACGTGAGAAAATTAAACTTATCGAATTTATATTTTTTCAATATTATTGTTTGAGATTAATCTTGATTAATTATAAAAATTATTAAGAATCTAATTTCAAGTGCATTTGAAAATCTTTGTTTTTGTTTAATATTTATTTCGTTATCTCTAAATAATCAATTTCTTGGATATGCAACTCATAGTTTGTTCATAGTGTAGATAAAAATCCTGCAAGGATTCGTGCCATTACGCTTTTCTTCTAGATTTATGATCATTTTAGGGAATTTTCAGTCTATTGCGGGAAATCACGAACAAAGTCGCAATAAGAAGTTTTGGCACTGAAATTTTCCTCAATAATAACTCTCATGATTTTTATGGTATTCTGAAAGTTTCAACTGAAATGGATACTTCTCTTCTGAGATAAGATATTTGCAAAAAATGTTAGTGTTATACAAGAGCTTGAAAAATAGCAGTGTTTAGGCATACGATATCTTAAGAAATCATTTTTCAGCGGAAACTTTCAAATTCCATAAAAAATACAAGAGCTATATTGTTGTGGAGAATTTCAGGTCGAAACTACTTCTTGTTAGATTTCTCGTGATATCCTGTAATAAGCTAAAAGCTCAGTAAAATGTCCGTAATTCGAGAAAATAAGCCTAATGGCACAGATGCTTTCAGGATTTTAAAGTACGCTTTGAATTCTACATATGAGTCAAATATGAATTTATATTTTATACTGGTTATGCTTCTCTGATATAATAAATTGAAATAACTTTAGATATTATAAAATGTAGAAAAGTCTTTTGATATATTTGTAATGCGATCTTGGATGTTAAACATCAGATATTTTCGTCTTCTTGTTGTATAATTGCTGTGATTGTGTTCCATTATCCGAATGAAAAGTGATCATATTTCCAAATAAAATAATCTGTAGATGTAATTAAAAAAAATAATAAGTTTATCTCGTGCTTATATTATTTCAAATGACACTATTTCGAGACTGAAATAGATGGATATCTTATCATTGTCAACATTCGGATTTTTTTATTACACTTTAATTTCTATAAAAAAGAAAATTTTTGTTTAACTATTATTTGTACAAGTTCAATTACTTTAAATCATTCACTTTTACTCTTGAGCATTGCAATGAGAGCATGGAAATCGCTTGAACTTTTTTTATTATGTGCAGATTATTATGCTGTATACGATGTATCACCATATCTAATTCCTTGTTCTATGTAAATATTATTATATTATAAACAATAAGTATAAAAATTATTCAACAAGATTGATTTTCAATTTTTTTCCATTGCCGTAATCGTTACAAATAATTCAAATAGAGAAAATGATTTCCAATAAGAAAATAAAAATTATTATTAGATTAACAAAAAGAAATATTTTTATCCGTTTCAAATACTGAATCTTTAATTACATACTAACCTGTTATGTACGCAACAGCAGGAAAAGTCTATATGACTGGTTTTTTTTTTATGCAAAAGTCTATATGACTGTTTATTCACACTAGTTGTTATTATTTAAATTTTTAAAAAATACTACACGAGTATATTCTTTCGATATTTTTCGTTATTTGTAAGTGTTTATGTTATCCTATATTTGAATTAAAATTTAATCCAGAAATAATAAGCAAATACAGCTATGCTTGGATTATCACTAAGTATTTGTTCGTGATCAATCATTTTTGATGTTTCACAAATCTTCAAAATATTTCAATTTATTGACAATAAAGAATTTCTAAAAGAAAAACTTATATCTGACGCAATGCTTCTCATTAGAAAATATTTATATTTAAATTCTTAAGTTTAGATAAAATTTATGTTCATTTAAGACATATTTTCTCAATCTTTGACAAATAAAAATATTCGAGATGTCATTGATTAATAAAGAATTTCTGTTTTTTGCTGTGTTTAATTCTAATATGGTAACTAGATGTTGTTTTCTTCAATAACAATCCTATTGTATTCAAGATCGAGTGTAGTGAGTGTCTCAATTAAATAATAATCATAGATATGTGATAAACACATTGAAAACTTGTCTCAATGCATTCTTTGGTAATCTGATATCTCGATATTGTGTTCCTTTAATACCAATTTTCTTATGTCGAAAATAGTTTCTAGTGAAATTCAATGTCAAATGATAATAGTTGACATATGATAGATGAACATTATAACTTCTGATCGTCTATTTATTGATGTAAAAACAGATAGAATGAGATATGTCAAGATAAAAGTTCAAATAAAATACAGAGCTTTAATGAGTTAGCTACGTGATGTCTTATTTATTTTATATTTACATAGTTATTCTATCAAAGAGTATTAAACAAGCTTGATAGGTTTTTTTTTTTGAAGAAATATTTTTGGGAGCAAAAAAAAAAACAGCATGAGAACTTTTAATTAACAATCTGAAACATTTTGAAAGTTACAAATGAAATGAAAGTTGATATCTAGTTTTTTGCAGATTGTAAAAAAGGAAAGAAAATGAAATTGAATCTTTGACAGTTGGAATCTATTAGAAATGATAAGCAACATTGTAGTATGTCTGAAACAAATTTTTATATTATTTTTTTAGAAACATTGAAAAGAATATAATTTTAAGATATATTAAGTCTCTGAAGAAGATTCTTTCACATGCATGGCGCCTTTACAGTTATGACTGTTACAATGGATTTTTTATCTTTAGCATTTAAAAAAAAAACCTGACTAACGAATCCACAAAAATAAAATCATGGCATTTCACTAAAACGACGGAAAATCTAGTTTTTGCCTGGATTTGATGCTTCGAGAAGAGATCATTCTTTTTGGCTGAGATTTTTAGAATATACTAATGACTTCAAGAGATGTTTATGGACAAGGTTTTAAATCAAAATTCGTTTGTATGTTTGGTTTTTAATAAAAATCGTACGAAAGGTAAAAAATCCAGTGTAACAACTATAACTCAAAAAAAAAAATAGCGCATGGAGAAGAATGCTTCTAGGTTTTTTCTAGTATTTAACAGGCTCTATGTAGTGACTAGGATCTCATCTCAAACGCCAGGTATCACTTCGGATGGTTTCCTCGTAAAAATAATTATTTGTATTAATTAATGCTAAGATATTAAATTATTTATGTAATCTTAATATAAAAGTTTAAGCACTTTTCTAATAATAATAATACTAATTTGATACTTCTATCATACAAAAATTCGTTATTTTTTTGTATTTATTTTCATAATCTGACAAAAAATAATAATGCATAATTTTTCAGTAAGTTATTTCATAATAAAACTGCAATATTCATATGTTTATTTTATGATATGAATAAGTATATATTTAACTGAGTTGACTTATTTTACTGGTTCTTTTTATAATAATATATTGAGAAGTTGTTTTTAGATTTTTTTTTCAGAAATAAAATTCTTCTCTAATGTTTCACTATCAATCACGAACGACATCATTTTTGCCACTTCATCATTAATTTTTTGCCTATATGACGTTATCCGTAAGACACGTTACTCGTCGTGATGCGTAATCACTGAATCATCATATAAAAACCTTGCACAATTTATTGTAACAAGAACAGAATAGAGCACAATGTATAAAAAGCGACTACTATAAGTTATTCTCTCATTTTTTTTTCTTTCTTGACGATCTAAACAAGTAATATTCATTCAACAATGGCAGCAGCAGCTCTTCAAATCGAAAAAGTTCAACGACCTGAATTAGCCAAACATGATTCAACTATTCTTGGTAAATTTTTATTTTTCGATAAAATTATTTTCTTTTAATTTTACGATTATAAATATATTTAGATCTTGTCTTTGTCATGGATTGTACGAGTTCAATGGGATCATATATTGATAGTGCAAAGAATAATATTCGTTCCATTGTGGAAGAAATAGTTGTTAGTGAAAAAAGTGATGTTCATTTAGCACTTATCGAATATAGAGATCATCCACCACAAGTAAGTGTTAACTAAAAATAAAATAAAAAAAAATGTTTTGGAAAATAATTCATTTTTATTTGATTAGGATAGTACCTTTGTTACACGTGTACATGATTTTACAGCCAAAGTCAATGAAATGAAAGGTTGGTTAGAGCATTGTCAAGCACTCGGTGGTGGTGATGGACCCGAAGCAGTTGCAGATGGACTTCATGATGTTCTTAAATTATCATGGCGTACTGCATCTACTAAAATTTGTGTTCTTATTTCTGATGCACCACCACATGGACTTGATCCAAGTGGGGATGGTTTTCCAAATGGTTGTCCACTTGGTCTTGATCCAATTAAAATTGTTCGAGAAATGGCTGAAAAACACATTACACTCTATGTTGTTGGTGTTGAACCACCTATTGGTATGTTATCTCTATAATTGTAATAAATTTCATAATATATTATTATTTTTCTTTAGTTCGTTATCGTGATTTTTTCATGTCATTGGCTTATATTACTGGTGGACAATATGTTCCTATGGTTACTTCAAAACTTTTAGCAAAAGTTATTATTGGTGGAGTACGTGAAGAAATATCATTAGATCGTTTAATGGAAGAAGCTCAAGCAGATATTGATTGTGAAATGAAAAAAGCTGAAGTTGAGGGAGTTAGTGAAAAAGAAAAAACCAAACGAATTAATAATATTTTTATTTCGAAAAATATGCGTTCAAAACAAATAAGTAATTCATTTGGTACTCCATCAGCTTTAGCCACAGATTGCTATTCAAAATGTGCCGATATGAGCGAAATAAAAAGTAAATTTTCATCGAAACCGGCAGCTCCTGCACCTGTTTTTGCTAGTGCAATACCAACATCAGAAACAGATTATGATCTAATGGAAGATCAACATGTTAGTGAAGAACAAGCATCACGAGTATATCAAAAATGGCAAAATCGTAAAAAATAAATGTTTTTTTTTTTGTATTCTATGTGAGATAAATGAAATTAATTTGATTATTGATAAATAAAATTATTGATTAAAATAATTATTTTTATTTCATCAGATTTTTAAAGATCAGATAAGAAGTATAGAAATTAAATACAATTTAAAAGTGAAGTATTCGATTTTTAAACAATATATTAGAATGAAATATTTAACCAAGATGACGATCATGAAGAGATATTAAGCTATCTTTATAAAATTGATTTTTCTTTATACGAAAAGGCTAGTCAAAGATCGATTTATAACGAGAGAAACTAGGAGAAATAGTTCTATCAAGAGATATGGATATGGCCGTAAAGTGTAGTGGCGACGCCATACGAAGGTTGAAGGAAGCTGAATCATCCTCAGTCACGTAACCAAATGTTCTGACGTTACCTACATGGCTGTGAAGTGTGGGTAACAGTATGGTTGTGAATCTTCTTCTCAACCACAGCCGACAGCCACATCCACATCTACCCTAATTTACGATATAAACTCATGAGTCATCGATTGAACAGAGATCGTTTTATTGCAACATTTCTGGCTTTTTTTCCCAGCCTATTGTGTTTTTGAACTGATTCGACATGCAACTTTATCTAATCAAATCGTTTATTTGAATATTCAAGAGATCAATCATATATTATCAATTCGAATATCATGAAAGCGATAGAAAATAAACGAGTGACTCTGAAGAGAACTTTTTCTTGAGAGTGAATCAGTGTTGCTCAATGTTTTCTCTTTATCCACACTCTCAAACTGAATGAAGAAAAACTTTGAATTCTTTTTTTTAAATTATTGAGAATTTTTTTTCGCAAACGACGAACAATCGAAGGTCGAATAAGTTTCTCTCATTTGACGATATTCGAAGCCTGACAAATTTTTCATGTCGAATTTGAATGAAAAATACTTCCTACATTATCTTGTTCCATCGTACCGGTTTCTTATAGGCACAATACTAGTTTAGAACTGAGCCGAGAAAGAATTCAGTTCAGCCTACATGTTTTATACCAGTAACATTGCGACACTAGTGAAAAAAAAAATTTCTTGTGCTCCCTCCCGTCCCATAGCTTCAGAGGGCATTATTATTTAACAAGTATGTCGCAAAAAATGAACGACGCAAAAAATATTTATAAAGTGCCCTACTTTTTTCATTTCTTGTCATCAACATATGAGTAACAAACTTGAGTTGCTAGAGACTAGTCAAATAGAAGGTGTGATTATTTCTTCGATAAGAAATATTTGCATACAAATTTCTTCTTACAGAAAATATCTTTTTTTTTTTTGTTAGAGTTCGGAGAGTCAATAAACGATGACTATCGTTGTTTTTCTTCCGACTTTCAAAACACATCGCAATGACCATAGAATTTTTTTTCTTTTCTTTTTGCTTTAATTTCATCAGCCAGTAAGATTTTTTGTTACTGCTATGAATAATTTGCAACGAAGTATTAGTAGTAGATGAGAAGAGATCGAAAAGGTAGACAAAATTTGCTAGTTACTGTCAAGAAAAATAGAAGAACAAGACATTTAAGTATACCAGCTGATTTTGAGCTTTAATAACATTTTACAGCAAAAGCAATGTGTTGTTTATCAAACTTGGAACGCTCTATGCGGTATACAACGTGCAATAATGTGTGTGGTTCGACTAATTCATCGACAAAAGCAACTTCTACTGATCCATTATCGCCTTACTGCAATAATTTAAGAACGTCGAAGCCTTATTCGCGTGAACTTTATTGCACGTTTTGGTTGGATACGAATCTCAACATAAATAATCAAGATATTATATATTCAAAATATAAACTAGAGAGTACAGCTAATGATCTACACATATTCACAGATATAGAGATATGTATAAACAGAATTCACAAAGCTAGGAGGAACACGAATATTTTTTTCATTGTCTCTGGATCTTCTGGTCAGAAAATAGTACCTGAAATTCATCAACTACCTCAAGTAAATTCAATTTATGTCTTTTGTGCCAATAGATCAAAGCATATGGTATGGGCTAATAAATATTCCAAGATCAAGGGTGTCTTTGACGATATTCAACTTATTTGTGAATCTTTCACGAAAGATACACGGGAGTATAAAATTGATGATATATCGAGAAGCATTCTTGATTCTTCTACACACGATGATTCGGTGATATCGTCGTCTCAGTTCTCAAAGGAATCTATCAGCTGTGAAAACAATAATTATGACTTCGAACGACAAAATGAATACGAAGACGCATATGCACGGCCTGTCTCGGAATTTCATCAGAGCCAACCTCTTGATGGTACTCAATTGAAGGTAACATCGGCCCAAAGTCCATTTCCAGATAGTCAAATTGGTTCGTCACCTTCAAGCAACGAGACACTGTGTACTGAGTTGCAGCTTCCTATTTCGCAAAGTCATACCGTTACTCCCACTATGTCAAACAATGAAGAAGTCGAGTGTACAGGACCAGGTACAGTTTGAATTTTTCTCTACGAACAAATCATGACAATGCCTGAGTAAAAGTTGTGCTTTTCGATAAATCAAGGCGTAGGTTAACATTTTTTAGTGCTTCACAATTCCCTCAAATAGGAAACTTTGTCCTACATAGGATCTATACCATAGTGTACGGCCATAATATCATTGCTTCGTTCATAGGTACTCAAAAAAAGGTGAGCTAATAATTCAAAAGTCATCATATACTGTTTTTCTACTCTTAGACAGGAGAGAAAGACGAGACTGTGAGGGAGAGAAAGAGGAGGAAGTGACGTGTGACTGTGGGAAAGAGTCTTCTACCAATTCTTACGAAAGCCTCCTTCACATTCACATTCTAGTATGAAACTCGACTAGTTTATTTCATTTAGCGTGAGCAGTTAGGTTTAATCGATTCCCATCTTGATATAATAAAATATTTTGATTTTTTTCTTTCATGTAATGACACGTACTCATATCCTGAATAGATCATATTTCAAAAAGCTGAGCGATTCGGAACAGCCTAACCTATGAAAGATACTTCCAACATCGCTTTATTCGAGTATACGGGGATTTTGTATATATGACGTGGCGGATGTTAGTGCCTTAAGTAAATAGAAGAGTTAATAAGAGAGCAAGGTCAGCCTCTGCGAAAGTATTTCAGTGGGTGTGGGTGAAATAAAGTCCTACACCCAATAACCTATCCCACATATGAAACCAGTATCGGTAGCTAGTTGATCCAGTCCAGCCCAACCAGATATACCAGCCTATTACTAGTTTACCAGTCTAAACCGATAACTGTTTTTTACTGGCATTCACCATAGAAAAGACTTTGCTCTTAAAATTTCTTAATATCGTTTTTTCTTATTAAAGAAAGGGTATTGTGAGAAGATATTAGTTTTTTATTAAGTTTGACGAAAGATAATGGGTATCGGGCAATCCAAATCCTCAATCTGTTTCTAAGATTTGTGTACTCGGTTTTTCAACCAATTATTCTACGATAGCTTTTTCGAAGGAGAAAAAAATCAGTATAAAATTTTAAGCAACTGATTGCGGATTTGGATTCTCCAACCTCGATTACCTTTGGTCAAACTTTACAGAAAAACAATATTTTTCCCGCAAAGTCCACTCTTTAGTAAGAAAAAACGAAATTAAGAAATTTTAAGAGTAAATTCTCTCCTATGGTGAATGCCGGTAAAAAAACTGGTTATCGGTTTAGATCGATAGACTGGTACCGGTACTGATCGTCAAAAAATCAGACCGGTTCCATCTATGACTCATCAAACTATTAAGAACTGCCTAATTACCCACAGTCACTCACCCATCCACTCACACCCAGACCTGCTAAGCCTCTTTATAAGAAAAATCATGACAAGAGCAATAAAGACGGTACACGGACAGACTAACTACTTAGAGTTATGTTCTTTGTTCTCGTGTGGTAGAAGTTTAGTAATCATTGATTTTAGTCAGAAATAAGTATACTTATCATTGATCATAGGATTATGGCCACAGGTATCATGGATAGACAGAACAAATAGTCTTCTTCAACGATCAGCATTCACTTATCTTCACTTGAATGGTGTCAAGACAAAGTACTACGAATCCATTGAAAGGTATCTGGAGGAGATTGACACTTATCAAGCATTACATTATTTTATTATTCTCTGCGATACAACAAATCTTGGATCTTCAATAGAAATGCTCAGCCGCTGTCCTAGTGTACGACGTATTTATTTGCCTTGTTCTCAAGCTAGCGTGAGTCATCATAATACACTGATTGCATCATTGTCTTCATTAGTGTTTATACTTGAGCGTGAAAACACTCTTATTCATGTAATTATTTTGGATTTGGCACAATATGTGGAAATACTGGCTAAGTATTACGAACGCACGAATGAAAAAACCTTAGCATTAATAAGATATAAATATGCTTTTCAGCTTCGTAAAGCTGTGAAGAAATTTTTAGATGATCATATAGAAGCATTGACTCAACAGCGACT
The DNA here is from genome assembly GCA_905329745.1 of Rotaria sp. Silwood2. Lineage (NCBI taxonomy): Eukaryota > Metazoa > Rotifera > Eurotatoria > Philodinida > Philodinidae > Rotaria > Rotaria sp. Silwood2. The sequence goes on along the minus strand of CAJNSZ010000073.1, from coordinate 9,455 downwards.
GGAGTGAACTGCACTGTAACGATATTTAACCTTTTTTTTTAAATAATTATTCTGTTTTTTATTGATCATTCTTGAGTGGCTACAATTGTATTTGTTTCTAGGAAACAAGTTTGGAGAAGTAAACTATTGTGTATTGTATTTCAGATAGTTTCTCTCGTCAAGTGTGCGTTGTACATAAAGACAAAGAGACCACATTATCCACGTGTAATAAATTAAATAGAGCCGTCAAGAAGCAAAATTCAAATTTAAAAATCAAGATTCGTATACGGTAACGGAGTCAAATATCATTACTTAATAAAAGAGTAGTTTAAATAGTTTGAGTATAAAAATAATGAGATCGATGGAATCTCCTGTCATTTAGATCTGAATATTTATGAAATAAAAAGTTTTGTAATAGAGATATGCAATAAACAATCATTAATCAGTACATTTTATCATTCGATTGATTATTTTTTTAACAGAATTAATTATTTTAGAGCATTTTGGTTTTCAATATAAATTACATTTAAAGATTTGTGGTCTCAAATTAAGAAATAAATCTGAAATGAATTCAATATATATGTGTCCAGCATGCAATTTCATACTAAAGCAGCCTGTTCGACTTAAATGTGGTCATTGTCAATGTTACGTGTGTATTACATATGGAGAAAACAAGTATGATTTCATCCGAAAGTATATCTTTTTAAAGATCGGTCGTTTTATTTGATATAGGGCAGCAATATGTGTCATTTGTTATGAGGAAACACCTGATAAAGAAGTAAGAAGAATTCACTGTATACATGTTTGACAATGTATATCTTTTAGATCAAAATTGATGAATTTCTTATTCAAGCAATAAATGAGTCATCAATGATTTGTCTGTTCTGCACTTGGTCAGGCTCGTACAGAGATTATAAAGTAGGGGATTATCTTCAAGTTCATCAACCACTGTTGAGTATTCAGGGTTATGCAATTTCTTAGTAGACTGATAGTTAGAACACTATCGATGTAATTGAACCTGTCAGATTCAAATTGAAAACACCTTAGAAGAGTACGATTCATGGATATAATACTAATATAATCAGAAAAGTGTTGATTCAAATTATACAAATTGAATTGAAAAATAATATAAATTCCAATGCCAAAACACATTTATTAGATATCAGAATGCTGCAATATTGAACTTGATTTGTATTATGTGTTTAGGAACACTTAGAAATCGCTCATCCAATGATAAAATGCAACGAATGTTCTGCAACCTTTTCAACAGAGAAACAAGTAATACAACATCAACAACTAGAATGTCCAGTAATGCTTGTCAAGTGTCCATTATATAGTTATGGATGTAAACAATCGGTATGCTGACTAAACTCAAAATACTTGATTTTTTTTTGACAGTTTTCTTCAGTTTTCTCCAGGCAACACAAGAGCCCATACAATCAGTGACGTTCATATTAGTAGTTTGGGATATGCATGGAATTTCACCAGGCGTGATATAGAAACTGCTCGAGAATATAGGAAAAACAATTACGATGACATTGAAACATCAACTTCTTCAAAAAACAATGAAGAATGCGAGAAAATTTATGTAAACATTCAAAAATTGACCAAAATCATGAGTGAACTGACTTCATCAAACTCAGCGAATCATTCGTCTCATGATACTGGCCTATATAAACCAATTGATAATGGTAAAGTCCTTGTACAGAAGGCATATTTTTGTCATATTTAGAATGTCTTCTTTGAATCCAAAAAAGTAGAAAATCGTTTTACTTACAATCAAATCAAATTAAAGGAAATGTTCTATATTAGAATGTTTTACACTTGTTCTTGAGTATCTAAATCTTTGTTTGTTTACTGTTGTTAGTTTTGAAAGTTTATTAAAAGTTTCAATGCTTCTCTAATTTATTTTTCATACATATGTAGATATTTAGTTATTCTAATCGTTTGATTATTCAAGCAATTTTGTATAGTAGCATGACACGAATAGAAACAGCTGAATTTTCTTGTTTAAAAGTTTCATTAGGAATCGAGAGACAGTTTTTTTTCTCTATAGAACATAGAAGGAAGTTTCATGTTATCAAATCTAGTCATTCGATTATATTTAACCTTTAAATTCATTTTATTTTTGTCCTTTATGAGAATATTAAAAATATTCACATCGAAAATTCCTTATTGTTATGCATATATGATTGATTTAATTACGATAGAAGTTGTTGCAATGCAGATTAACTTTTGATTTTATTAGTGAATTTATTTGTTGCTGATAAGTGATCACGACAGAGACGAATAATTCATTTAACTGTTTTGAAATCAGTTAATTAATAGAGTCAAATAAATAAAATCGTACTAAGAGAAAGTCGAGCTAAACTCTTACGAGAAATATTAAAATACTAAACTTTAAATTTTTTCTTTAGTTAAAAGCATTTCATTGATCAAGATTAAATGAAAACATTAGATACTTGTTTGAGAAATCTTGATTGTGTGTTACATATTTTCTTTTTCTTTGTATAGCTATTTGTACTGATGGTTATTTTATGCAACATGAAAATCCTACTAGGAATTTACATCAGATTAATATCGACGATCTACCATCACTCCAGCAACAATCTACTCATAATGACCTTAAGATGGATGAACTGAACGAACACATTTTGCAACTTTCTGCATATCAAACAACTGATGATTTAAGTGGCGATGTACAACGCCAAGACACACCATTGACCAACGAAAGAGGTCCACCATTTGTTGATGTAAGTATTATATAGTATTGACAAACAGAAACTAATATCTTCTTTTCGACTACAAATCTAAGAATCCTAATAAATGTTTTTTTTTTCTAATAAAGAGTCAAATAGGTATAACACAAGAACAATATCAAATAATGAAACAAGAAAACGATTATTTAAGATTAAACAATAATCTACTTCAGACTCAGTTGATGGAACAGCCAGCTACGACTGATGGTCTTTTGATATGGCTGATTCCAGACAGTCGCAAAAGAATCAACAATGCACTATGTTTAAAAGAGCGCTATCTTAAATCACCGATGATTTTCACAGCAATGAATGGACATCGAATGCAGGCTTATCTTGATCTCAATGGCACAACTAGCAATGAATACAGTTCAAGTCTCTATATTTCCATTTATGTTCGACTACTCACTCCAATTTATCAAAATCTAAAGGGTACCGTTACGTTTTGTGTGGTTGATCAAAGCAACAACGATCCTCAAGAAAATATTGAACGAACATGCCCAGTAGACACAATGATGGCAAATGAAATGATTGGTTTCGATTATTTCATGCTTAAAAATCGTCTCTATCAAGATCCAAGTCGATATATTCGTCACGACAACATTTGGATCATCGTGAAATTTAATCAAACAAATGCAGAACGTTTTGCCAATCTTCCATCGTGCGTACAAAACGCACTAGAAAACATTGGATAATCGTTAAATTGTACTAGTAATGTTTATCTACGTAAATTTCGATTTATTCTTACTCTCGATTTATAGTTAGTCTCTTTTCAGACCATGAAATCATTTCCAGAAAAAAAAAGTAGATCACTTTATAACAAATTATGTGCCTATATAAAGTACGAAGGAAAAAGAAATAGGTGCATTGAAATTTTGAATCGTAAATAAGTTACACTCCATTAAGTCTAATTACAATGACAGATGTTTTTATTCTATTAGATAAAGAGTTACTTTTATTGATTAGATCTAACTGATTCTTTTACAAGCTATCCTAAATTAGTTAACAAGGCAATCGTTTTGATATCCTTATTGAAACATGCATAAGAATAAATTAAATGGCGTGGATTTTCCAGGAAAAACTTTTTAGTATAATGTGAAATACGATGGATGCACTTCCATCGTAAAAAAGAGTCCTAGCCACATGATTTATTGTGAAATTTTGAAACCTCATCAATTCTATCTGTCACGGAATGTGACGCTAAACTGTCTGTCTGATGCGAGTCAGTGGGACAGGCCTGAGGGAGGATGGGGGAAGGAAAGGGGAATGTATTTTTCTCTCTAGATACTTCAAGACTCGTTACAAATCGTTTTTCAGAAACAAACTTTTCTCTATTAGTACTTTGTGAATCACGATTGTCAATGAGAGTGTTGAAAGTCTATTATGAGACAAGTGAACTACGTAGTATTCAAATCAATACTTACTAGCTGCGGCAGATATATTGTCCAGATAGTTGAAATGCAAACTTACAGATAATTTTTGTGTTATTTTTGCAGTGCTAGTTCATATTTAGTCTTTTCGACGGTATGAAATTATTCAATAAATATAAAATTTTTCAGATTTCTCCGCTTTAGAATTGTCTCTGGATTTTTTTCAATTTTTCAAAAACCTTTTTTTCGAACTTTGGCGTTTTAGGTTTATAGATTATTCATAGATTCTTGCATCTTAAATGTTTCTTAAAGTTTTGAAATGAGTATATCTAAAACAAAAGTTTCAATTTTCTTGTTAGCAAACCGTGCCTATATCAGAAACTTTAAATCAGTAGAAAATATTTTAAAAGTATTAGTAAGACGAAATGCTTTCAAAATATGATTATGTTGTGCTTATCTGTAAATAAAACAGCTGGGTGATTCTTTCGAGAACGTACCAGGCTATACATCGACCTTATCCGAATGAGATAAAACTTTCTGAACTAGTAGAACTTGATATCCTGATCTCAGAAATAACCTTCAAAAAGTTTGAAAATGATGGGTTGTGGTTTTCGACCACCAACTCCAGAAGCATTGACAGTCAAAAGTCGATTTCAAGGATTTTTCTATTTTATATGATAGAAAGCTAGAACTTTCAGAGTAGATACTAGCCATTGAGAGGATCATTTCATTAAGCGGAAACTTTTTTCTCCGATGTTGTCTTTGTAGTGAAAAGTCTCCTAGAAAAGTCAAATTTGTCGTGATTTTGGAGCCTTCATTTCTCAGACAAGACACAAGATTTAATTATTACTTTTATATGTGTTAGAATCATCTTTGAATGTACTATCCACTTATGCTATTTGAAAAAGTTGAAAGTCAAAGCCGCCCACCAGGCAGTAGGGTTTTGGGGGCGGATTTTCAATTTTTTCTAAATTTGTGGACGGTTTCCTGAGAAAATTAAGGATTCCAGTGAGCAGAAAAGCATGTATTTATGATCTATTCGAACGGAATTAACAAAGAAATGGTATTTCAACTTTGCCCCAGCACTTTTAGGATCGGCCAATTTTCCATGGAATTTCTGCTGGAATTTTCAGAATTTTCAAACTCACTGAGCAACGAAGCAAATACGTCTTTGTTATAGCTTATATTTAGGAAAACTCAAATATAAGGTTTTTCCCTGATTGGAATCCTTAATTTGCTCAGGACACCGTCCACAAATATAGAAAAAATTGAAAATCCGCCCCCAAAACCCTACTGCCTA